>OX637488.1:5854543-6042884 GCA_951800055.1 Cenopis cana
ACGAAAATATTAAAGTTTGAGGTGAAGAAAGTGTGAAGAAATAATGAAGAATTACACTACACAAAAATTACTGTAGATTGAAAAAGAAAGAAAGTACCTAACAAAATAACCGCACAAAATATTGAAAAGTGCTTTGGTTACAATTTCAATCATTGTAAAAATAAACTTTCAAGCTGATTATTTCGTAACTGTTAACGGCAGTGATATGATTTTTTTTACAAAAAGGGTAGGTAGCGTTTTTGTTGGTCTAACAAAATTACCAGTTAGATTTTTGATGAATTATCCCATTATTTAATATTCACGAAAACTACGCGTAGAGTTCCGTAAAGAGCGGGATGGTTAATTGTAAACTCATGCGTGTTAAACTTTAACGGAAACTTGTTATTTCATCATGGAAACTATTAAAACGGTGCACAATACGTTTAATTTCGCATTATATCCCAATAACCACTTTTGATCAAATTTTTTCCCACTACATACGCAGGTAACGCACATTTTACCACATGGGTATTCTATAATCATTCGAAACGTCTACTGTCTTCTGATTTAGCCATTAAGGCCAGGTCAGTTCACGAATAGTCGAAAATATTAAAGTTCGAGGTTAGAATGTGAAGAAATAACATAGAATTACACTTCACAAAAATTACTGTAGATTGAGAAGGAAAGAAAGTAACACCGAACAAAATATTGAAAAATGCTTTGGTAACTCTGTAAATAAATTCTAAATATCATCGTAAAAATAAACTTACATGCTGATTATTTCGTAATTGTCATCGGCAGTGATACGTTTTTCTTTACAAAAAGGGTAGCTTTTTTATTTTTCTAACACAATAACCGGATAGATTTTTGATAAATGATCCAGTATTTCAAAAATCAATCAAAATGTGCTAAATATTCAGAGAGTGGGAAGGTTAATTGTAAACTCATTCGTGTTAGAGCAGGACGTCTGCAGTGGGACTGCCTTGCCTTAACGTATCTCCGGAGCCAATATCTTCCTCACACGGGCACCCTTTTAGAGAGAATTAGTTTGTTTTGTAAAGCACCCATCGATGTCCCGATAGTAGTTGTGGGAGGAAAAGGTTTGCGGGGACTTTAGTTTATTTGAATCCTTTTAATTAAACCAATAAAAACGAACTAGGTTGATTGGGTTTTGCAATAAATGGAGAAAACGAGAGACCACGACAGAAGTAAACAGTTAAGAAAGGGTTGCATATACTTCAGGAAAAGGTAAATTAAAGTTCCATGTAACATTAATCGGTAGAGAACAATACACTCGTTTTAGTTCATTGATTTCTTTGCTTTATACAGAAAACATGTAAATAGTTATAACGTACCTTAGGTAACGTCTAAACGTAAATGTAACATTGTATGTTTAATTCTGCAGTCAATATGTTCTTCGAGGGAATAACGGCGCTGCTATAACTATGTAGGTTTACCCCATAGTGAATATTATAAATTCTTTGGTTACATCACTGAAATTTTTCGAAGCTTAATTGACCGAGGTGTAAATAATTATTTTAATTATTGCTTTAATAATTACCTAGTCATAATATAAAAGTAGTTTTTAACAGATGGGTTGTAGGGTAAATGTCCCAGTATTGGTTCAGAGCATTCAATTTAAATCTTATATCACACACAGACAGAGGTGATCAATAGGTGTCATTTATTTGGCATTAAGGTATCGAGTGTTGGGATGTTTACCTTACTTTAGAACCGATATAGAATATTATTGATAAAGATACACTTGTATGTATACTCGTAATATAGGTAACCGAAGAGTTATATCCCTCGCTAAACAAGCCCACTCCTTATGTCAATCGGAGACGACAAACAAAAGAGATTGGCTACGATCCAGTGAGTCTGAGATTGAGCCATGGCTCCAGAGAGACCGACAAATATTGTTACGGAGATATGAGAATGAAGTTATTATTCATTTCATTTACAGTTACTGGGCAATTTTCAATGATGGGTGTCGAGTAATATAGGTACTATGTTTTTTTATCTATAAACTTTTACTTTTAGGGTCAGTTGCACCAACATACGAACACAGGCCGGTCATTGTCAATTATGGCGCCGGCAGCTGTCATCCCATAGAAACTTGTCAAACTTTCCATACAATCAGATTTGACGAACACCGCTTACGATTACAGCCGGTTTGGTGTAACCCAGCCTAAGTATACATATAGTATATATATAGGTAAATAAAACAGGCTATAGCGATTAGTCTAGACTTAGTTGATTGAGGGTTGAGAAATTTTTGTTGTTTCACACTGCCTCAATCTGGAATTGTCTGTCTTCCGGCGTGTGTAGGTATTTCCGAAAACTTACAACCTCGTCGTCATAAAGGTAAGAGTCATGTATCTTTGGGTGACCGTAATCCAAATTAGACCTTTTCTTGACTTTCCATCTGTTCTTGACATTCAATTGAGCAACCTTACGAAACCGTTACACAATTCAACCCTTCAGGTTAGACGAGGGTCAAACGGAATTCCATTTTTAACGACAAAAAAACATTGCGCACTCGCTTTTATGCATGCCAATGAGATATTGTGTCACAACGACCATGCGTAACATATCGAAATTAAATTAGAATAAGACCCTGATGGCTTCTTACTCCTTCTCATCCTTGGCGACCTTTAGTCGTATTTCACATCGTAAATTCTTCCACGCTCTGAGTTTCGCCCAGAAGTCTCACACATTTCAGAAACCCTCGAACCGATGCAGTTCCAATCTAATTGCGTTATTGACTTGAATGTTGCCCTAGTTGAGTCTATTTAGACAAAGAGGGCTTTTTCTACTTCCTATATATCTGCCAATTAAAGTCCATTTATGGCCTTAGATACTATAGTACCACTCGTACTTGCTACGCTTGTTTGTACTTCTATCGTGTACCAGTTACAGACTATATGTGTGACATACGTACATGATCATTAGGTACATAAGGAATAAAACAAAGGGCTGAAGTAACTTTGCTAAAGCTGCCTGTATAAGGAAATGTTCAATAAGGAAATTTAAGTGTTGCCTGTGTAGCGCGCTAAGCCTCATCCATTCTATTACGTTGTACTACATCAAAGCGCATTAGAACTCATTTTATTCTCGTTAATTGTCGCAAGGGTTAAGCGTTTGCTAGACTCGTTATGGTAATTAAATTAATCAAATTACTCGCCACCCTTGGCGATGTCACGCACAGTTGTAATGGAGTTTCAACGATGAAATTGACAATGTGACAAACTCGTACGTAAAATTATGTTCACGAACGTGCAGCGCTCGCGATGTTGATTGTGTTTTTCGTCACCCCCAACCATAATGACAATTACTACCGCAACCGCGGAAAATCACTTTAAGTTTACCACTGACATGTGCTCTTATTCTATTGGCTAATCTACTTTAACACAAATATCTGGGCGAACGAGCTTTGCTCGGCGTTTTCTCGGACATGAGACCTATCTAGATCGATTGCTCGCCCCAAAAAACCCCCAGTTACCAAATTTCATCAAAATCGTTATATCCGTTTCCGAATTCCCGGAAAACAATAAATAAATAGGTATACAAGAATTGCTCGTTTAAAGATATAAGATTTATCTACACATAAATCCTCTAAAATGCGTTCTGAAACCGTAGGCAATGACGAACATTACAACAGTCAATGTATTTATGACAAAAATTCTTATCTGTGGTTAAGGTTACAGCAGTAACATAATATTATTAAGATTTTCTATTTCATAACATAAACATTTTCGAATCTGGAACATCATACAAAACCAACAAAATTTAAATTCAGTCGATACGAAACGTCAGCTCGGTATTTTTTTCTGTATATAGCTAGCCAGCCAGTACTGATTTCGCCAGTTCGTAATTTTGTTTATTATGCAGAAATTGTTATCTTTATACAATTATTTTATTTATTTACCATAAACACTCGTGCATAAACTACTATTGTTATGTCGCAAGAGAGGTAGGGTACAGCAAAATGTCATCTTGCTCAAATTTATTAGGAGCAGCCCAACTGGGGAAGTACCTCCGCCTTGCAGAAGACCACAGCCATAGTAACATTATTTATTATAAAAGTATGTAGTGTTGTGTTTCTGGAGGTAAGCAAGGTTGCCAGAACTCCCGAGGATGCACTGTGTTGAGAGCGGGGGACCCTACATTTGTCCCTTCAGGTGGGCTAGCACAACTTGCTGCCAAGTCGTATCTCGCGCGACTCGGCGATTCCTGTCTCGCTCGAACTGTGCGAATTAGAAAAAAAACCGGCCAAGTGCGAGTAGGACTTCGCACATTTAGGGTTCCGAACCGACCGCAAAATTAAGTTGGTTTTTATAGAAAAAATAAGGAAATTTCAAAGAAAAAAAATCTAATTTATCAATATATTATTATTTGTTGGTAAAATATACGTAATAACAAACATTATTACCAAATTTTAAGTTTATAGGTATTTGGGAAGTTTAATAATCTTGGGAACAAAATTTCGTAAAAATCTGACTTTGGTGGCTTCTCATTCCTTTATTTTGGGCACCGGCCATTTGGGGCACCAGAGAGTGATATGTTTGCAAGTCGATGGGCGGTTGTGTGTCGAACGTGTCTGCGGTACTGTGAGGTGATGGACGGGAGTGGATTTTCATCTTAATTTCCTACTATTAATATTGTATTGTATATGTGTTTTATAATCTGAATTGTACAGTGCCTTGGTCTCGACTGTAATGCTGTATATGTTTTTGTTTGCAATAAATAATAATAATAATAATTTTTTTTTTCGCGCTCCCCTTTAGCTGTATGGGACCTCCCCTTAAAAACATTTAAAAATAAGTTTTGACTATTTGTATGGCTTTGGGCCAACCAGATGCTTATACTGTGTAAATTTGAAGCCTGTAGCTCCAACCGTTTGACTGTAAAACCTGTGTGACAGACGACGGACGGACGAACGGACGCTTGGGCGTCACCAATAGGGTTCCGTGTTGACCCTTCGGGTACGGAACTCTAAAAAGGAGGGTAGATTTTTCTGTAGTCGCGTCGCGCCGCCGCGGCAGAGTTGTGCTAGCCCCGCTGCTGTAAACACAGTGAATCCATAAAAATTAAAAATTCAAAAATGTATTCTGCTAGTACCTAGGCCTCAAGGGCGCTTCTACATGCGACAAATTACAATGCAATTACAATTACAAAGGGTCGGCAGCGCCACGCAGCGCGCACGTGACCGCTTTGATGTTACGAGCGTTTATAGCCACTAATGTTATAGGTTGCGGTGTCTGCTTACCATCAGCGGTGCGATTACGGTTTAGGCGACTTCCTGATTTGTCGGTGCGGAGGCAGTACGATATGAGAAAAGTGTCAAATGTCAGTGTCAGCTGTCAGTCGACGCGATACCATTTTTTACTACGCCCCCACATTTAAATGAATGCTTCCTGACTGGCGCGGGATGCGCGGTAGCGGGACGATGCGAAGGCGGTACTGCTTCGCTTCTGCGCATGATAATACTACTGCGCAAACGTAATACTGACAGTATTATATCATATTATATCAAGTGGGAATCTTTGCGACGTCAGTAAGTTTACGTCAAAGAAGAAAATGTCACATATCGATCCCGCCCCGCCAAGTCAGGAAGTCGCCTATAACGGAACGGTTTCGACCGTTCGTACGATACTTAGATCTAAATGTCAAATCCCATACTAAATTTGACATTAAAAAAACACTAATGTAATAGAGTCTCAATCTATCTATGTAAGTGTAGACTCTATTACGGTGGGTAATTGGGTATGTAGATACAGTACCCTTACCATGAGTTTGCAATGTTTGCATTACCGTACTCGCTAGCGACTGCGTAAACGATTTAGTATATGGACAAAAGTACAGCGCCTCTGGCGGTTACGCAATAGAACTAAGAATAGGGATGTTGACTCAAAATTTATTATTACTCCATACGAAAGAATACATAAAACTATGCCAAATAGTGAAAATTCTATTCAAATATGTCAAAAAATAACGAAACTACAACCGTTAGAATGTCTTTAGTTCGAGAGAGAAAGCGCTACAGATCAGTGACGTCACTGACCTCGAGCGCCATAGTAAATGACGATCGTTCAATACAGAGGTGCGTTTTGCGGAACAGGGACAGAAAATGCCCCCTCCTAAAACTTTGAACACTTATAATTATGTAATTATTTATTCTTTTGAATTACTTTTTTCGCTATTTGATTGAGAATTTGATCCTTTTTCGAGAAAATTCGGGTTCATTAATTTTCTTATTTGGTGTCAACATCCCTATTGCCATACTAAGGCTGGGTTGCACCAAACCGTCTGTAATCGTAAGCGGTGTTCGTCAAATCTGATTGTATGGAAAGTTTGACAAGTTTCTATGGGATGACAGCTGCCGGCGCCATATTTGACGATGACCGGTCTGTGTTCGTACGTTGGTGCAACTGGCACTAAATCGTTTACGCAGTCGTTAGCGAGTATGGATCGTGGGCCAGGTGGTTAAAATCGTCAGTCATTTCCTCTCGCACGAAAACTTGTAGTGATTAAGTGATTAAGAAAGATGTATAAAAAATTACCGTGGACGTCTGCCACCATTCCGTTGGTGGGTTGAGGAGCAATAGCCTCCCGAAGATGTAAAAAAATAAATTAAATTCAGTCATTTCCTCTCGACTGAAACTAGGTTTAAATGATAGTTAAGGAAATACCTTAACGAAAAAAAAATCGTCTTCCACTTGTAGCGCGGTGGAATACCCGTCTGCCAAGCACGTGAACATGTAAAAAAAATAAAAAAAATCAGTCATTTCCTCTCGCATGAAATTTTGTCAGGTGATAGTTTATGGACTATTATGAAGAAATAAATTCGTCTTCCACATCAGACGGGTTTTCCACCGCGATACAAGTGGAAGACGAATTAATTTCTTCATTAGTCCATAAACTATCACCTGACAAAATTTCATGCGAGAGAAAAGAAAACTAAGAAAGAAGTTCACTTTTTTAGTTTTTCGTTAAAAACTCGTAAACGGTGGCCCACAGCAAAAAATGTTCAGAAAGATAAAAATGTACATAAAATTCTCCACAAAAAAGGTTCTACACACTTTTTCGCTAGAGTGAATATTTAAGGCGATTTTCAAGGTGCGATGTTAATCAAATCTTCCCATTCTTTTGTTTTTCAATATTTTTGAAAACAAAAAATACAGTATTTATTTATGCCATCAACGAGCTCTAAACAACGATATCTCACTCGATGAGCTAGGTCAATTTTTTTTTTCGGGCCCCCCTTTCGCAGTTAGGGAGCCCCCCTTAAAAATAATTAAAAATAGTTTTTTATAATTTACCTAGCTTTGGGTCAACACTATTCTTATACTGTGAAAATTTGAAGACTGTAGCTCGCACCGTTTGGCTGTAAAACCTGTGTGATTCAAGCAAAGAAGACCACTAACTGCCAATTGGCATCCGTCGTCTGTCACACAGGTCCACCCCCACCCCTCAGGATTTTAAGTATGTTGTTAAGGACATCTTTAACTACAACTATGCTAAAATCCTCTTATACACTAATTATTTCCGCCAACTGGCAGTTAGTGTTCTTCTTTGCTTGAATCATAAACCCTATGAAAAGGAATGAAAAATACAACGTTTATAGTTTTTTAACACGTAAAATTTTATGTTATAAATTTGTCTTTAAAAATGTTCTTCTTTGCATGGTTTGGACAATATGATAAAGGGACTTCATAATAACCTGAAAAACAAACAATAAAATAAGTTAATAAATGAAAACAAATTGCTAAAATCCCGATCTGAATAAAAGGTAAATATTAGTCATGAGGCTCAAACAAACAAGATAAATACATAAAGGCAGTGAAAAATCATAAACCGAATTTGCAATCGTAGATTCAAAGGCACTTTCCAGTACAAATATAACCAGTGTTTTCTATTTGCTTATTATGCGACAACAAACAGAATACGAATGCAAAAGTAAATATCATCAAAACTAAACCTAGGATCGAAAATTAATCTTCTTTGTTGTAGAATTGACATAGGTATGCTTTCATTCGAAACAAAGAGATGAATACCCACGGGCGGTATCCTCCGCCCACGGGAACACAAAAATGTAAAACTATGTAGGTACCTATACCTACCACAATTTAAATATATTCACGAAAATCCATTTCTCCCCGGCCACAAAGGTTTTCTGGAAGTGATGACTCTTCAGTGATATGACTGCCTGTAGCTAATATTTGCTTAGACCCCGCTATGGTCTGAATTGTTACGTCTCTTTATTAAGGTGTACAATAGGTAAAACATATTTATATTGTATTCTTTCTAAACCTATGGATCTAAAGTGAGCCATACAGACGAGTTACATCATGACATGATATTACCTAATGGAAGAGAGTAATAGAGAGAGATACTAACAAAGAAGTAGAAGTCAAAGATGGAGCATGTCCCGCCTTGTTAGCGTTGCTTCACGGCCGTTAAGTAAGTACATGTGCAAGAACTAGCATGGAATTTTCATTACCTTGCGGGGCTGCGGGCCATAGACGTAATACGAGTACAATCAAAACCTGTGTACGATATTCCCACAGCCTCAAACGACACACCGCAACTGTGTCTATCCATCGCTTCGGGTCCCGAGGGCTAGGCTTGCAGGTTCAGAGGTATCGTCCAGCTGAATATGACGTACACAGGTCACTCTACCAAAGGGAACGGTCCTCAACCCACACACGAATAATATCGAGAATAGTTCTCACGGCAGCACTAATTAACGAACTATAGATAAAAATAGTGTTCCAGTACGGAACACCCTGCAAAATTAATAAATGCAAGTTCTTGCAAATGTATTATCGTCCTTTTTTCAAGTTTTTGTTAAGTATCTTATTATTAGTTATTACGTTTGCCTCTTTTTGTTACTAATTTGCTTATTGTTAATTAAAAAAAAACTGGCATTTTAAGTCGTATATTACCAGAAATGTCGTCATTCCCACGGCAGTTGATAACGTCCAGTTGGCAGCCGTTGGTGAAAGTCCTGTACAGTACGATTACTGAAACTTTGCCTATGACAGGTGATGTCAATACTTACAATTAATATTCTGGCTTAACATGAACATAATAAAGTATGTTTATGTCTTATGTACCTATGTTGGTCATGTTAATTCAATACAATTGATAGTCTGTCTACCCTTATTGCATAGGAAACCACGTAATATATATAATGAGACATAATTTAGAAGCTTATTGACACGAGTGAAGATTCAACATTCAACCAATTTTATGTCACATCTGGCCATGAAGTGGCAATAACCGAACGCTACGCACGCGGAAAATCCCACTCCCTAGCCAGGGAAAAACAACATTTTGCACTTACCACGGATGGTAATAAAAAGTAGCCTCAAATGGCATATTTGTCGCCTTCGGCTCGAGCGTCAAATATTGAGATCTGAGACGTTCTTTGTTTTACCGCCCTAGGTAAAGGTTTCTAATTAATAAAGTAGTATTATAAACCTATGATTTATAGACCATGTGTAATAGATCACACATGGTCTCTATTACATCTAGTATTCAATTAAGTGGTAAACTTTCCCATTATTAATAAACGACCATCAACTAAACTTTTTTGCTAAATAGTCGCTAAAATTCGTTTGACCTTACCTATCACTTTGACATTTGTGTTTGTGAGAAAGGGACATAACTAACATTGACTGAGTGAAACGAAGGTTTCCGTTTCAGTAGCTCTAGTATAAGTTTTTTCGCAACATTAACTAATTCGAACGCGTTTGCGTTTTGTCTCAAAATGTATGAAAACGCTCTCACCGAGTTTGAAATACGCGCGTTCATCCGTTAGCAACAACTGTTATACTTTATACTCGCTGTTTTAGTTTCCACTAGTGACCACCAGGGGCGCTGTTCACGTTTTCATACCACTTTCATACATTATGAGACAAAACGCAAACGCGTTCGAATTAGTTAATGTTTCGAAAAAACTTATACTAGAGCTACAGCTTCGACAAACGTGCGTTTCGTAAGTCCGTAGTTCCGAATTTCCAGATATCCGTTGTTATCTACAGGTCACATTTCTCAAAACCGATTATCGTGAAATTTTGTGAGCAGGTTTGATAAACATTATTAATTTTTTTTGTCGAGTCAGGATTTGGAAATTTTCAAAAACCTTTTTTTCGCTATGGGTGCTTCTCCTCTACTGGTCGCATTTTTTACCGATTCTCGTGAAATTTTGGGGGCAGGGGCCCAATTTTTGAGTGTCGAACGCTCGAATTTTTACTCGAGATCTGTCAAAATACTATGATGTTTTGGCAGATGTCGAGTGAGAATTCGAGCGTTCGACACTCAAAAATCGGGCCCCAGGTTCGATAATTATATAGAAATTCGGTCGAGTCGCTTTCTGATTAGGCTTACAGAGCTACTAGTGAATAAGCGGGTTAGTAATTTACTTGTAGGAGTAGGACCGTATCGCGGAGGCTGCGCACACTGGTCGGTAAGTCTGTGGACAGAAAGTTGGACACGAATAGTCTTCGTAGTCCCGGCGCAGACTCTTTCGCCTTGAGTCATTCTTGATGCAGAAATATACGGGAGTTGCAACGTACTCTGAAATTTTAAATCGTTCTCAAAGAAAAGGCGCCATTGACTTACTGAGTTACAAATTTTCTGAGCAGTACGAGAGATTGAATGCTAGAAATTACATAAATAAATAAATAATAATAATAAATAAATAACAAATGGCAAGCAACCCATCACTGAAACGATGGAATTTGACCCTAATCGGGTCGTGTCGTGTTACTGATTTACGATTGCTTTTCTTAGTGTGAAATGGTGTCAATTCGACAAAGCAGATATATATACATAGTTTTTTCTGAGTAAGTCCGTACAAGTCTGACGTTTAATTTTAGATTAGGTCCTTTTTCGTGTTTGGCTGAAATCAGCCTTATCCAGCCGACGTAAGGCGGACTCTTGCCAAAACTTGTGCAAAAGGACATTATTTTACAGCACACGATTAAAATTTGGAATTTCATAAAACTTTGTTCATTTACGAAAACGCGAGACGGTTTTTAGTTTTCATTTCATGGCTTAAAGCGGATAGCATTTATTTTGAATCTGCGCTAATGGTATTGTATTGACTTGAATGTTACTGTTGATGACTTGTACTTTTCTCTTTAAAAACATGTTAAATAAATTAATTAGGAAGTTTTTATACGAATTTACTTAGTGCCTTAGGATGAACCAGAGCTGAGCTAACCTCACATAAATATTCACATATAAATAAGAAAACATATCTCATCTATAACTTGGTGGATATTCACCAATCTATGATCGCCAAAATCCTGGCTACGTCCATATTTACTCCGAAAATTACGTAAATCCTTGGAAACACCAATAAAGTCCCTCCATTAAATGTTAGTCTACTTAAGGATACACACCAGCATTATTGCAGGCCATAAACCGTTGCATTGCACACATCCCCGGGAACATTTTGTACGCTCTGCCGGCCGCGTCAAAGCCGCAAACTACGTCCTCTTCTGGCGGGCATTTCGTGTCGCACGAAATGCAGTGGGATGATTTTGCTGTGACATAATAACGGGGATTAATAGATTTAATAGTGTGGTTCCGTATTAAGGCGATATATCGATTGAAAGAGACACCCTTTGTTTTCCGCTCACGACAAAACGGGATGCAACCCTCTCCGAGAATGGCTTTTTAGACAAATCTCGTTAAATATCTGACTGTATGCAGGTTTATTAAACTTCCTCTTGTCAGTGCCTAGATGAGGTAAAATACCATCATATTAACTTAATCGTGTCTTTTAATAATGCGTTGTTTTAGTAGGCTGAGGAAAAAAAGGAAAATATAGACTCGACTTTAGATTTATTTTCTATCGAGAAAATTTTAAGCAATCATGTTTCGCTATTGTCAGTACCACAATCATATAGTCAAGAATCATATATCTGAAAATCAGCCCCTACTGTTTGCTAGTCTGGGCAGGACGGCGTTTCAAAGTCTCCAAATTTCTCAGTGTAGCGCCTTAAGAGTGGAAAAGCTTAGCAATTTCTATAACAATTATTTGATAGCTTTTAGCTGTGACAGTTTCCGCGTAGAAACATTAAAACTTTTGTCTGTTCAGAGGATTATTTTTGGAATAAAATATATATTCCTCTATGGGACTCGAGTTGTATTTCAACCATATTTCATTGAAATAAATCATTTTTATCAGTTTAACCGTTCAAAAGCTGGCAGACAGATGAACATGTTGAAGAAGTTTTACAAGTAAGTGAACCGTTTTGTCGGAAACATTGCTAGTACACGACAAAATGATGATGCCAAATTACAGCTTTCTAGTACAAACGGTTATAGTCTACGCTATAAATTAAAACGGTTCCTTGGTTACTGCGGAATCCTAGAATAAATAAAATGGATATCAAATCCTTCCAGTAAAGATGAAATAGATGTAATATAATAAGTTGATTAAAGTATAAAGCCATTGCAGAAAAAAGGGTCTTCTAAGAAACTAAATTTTTTGAAAAAGGTACTTTGAGCAAATAATCAAACGAAAATGTACAAGAATCCATTGCGACTCTTCATCACCCAATATCAAACAATATTTTTCATTATAAATACATATCAACAATTCAGTACTTAAAATTGGACAGAACTTTCATGTTAAAATAATTTATCATTAGATTAAGTTGCCTCTTCTGGCTAAAGATTGCTTGCTTCTTGCTTATTATTTCAATTGAATTCCCAAAATGTTTTCTTGCTCGCTACTATTGTATAATAAATAATAGCTCGATATGATATGTTTTTCATCTGTGCACGGACCAACTTGTGAAATTGGAATAGAAATTTGAGATAGAATTGGAACGAATTATTATTTCGAAAAATGAAACTAAAGATTTAAGAAAAATATTTTCATTTTTCTAAATATGACTTCTGAACGTTTAATTATGATTTAGAAGTTAAGTAGTAGTACTTAAATTAAAGGTCAATGACGGGCTTATTTGAAGATATTTAGGGTTTTTTTATAGTACCTGTGATGTTTCACACCTACCTACTCGTACATAAGATTATTATTTCTTCTGAATTACTCGCTGGATCATTTCAAAGCCGACGAACAAGAAACTTCTTGAACAAGAAAACGGGCCGGCCCGGTCACGGAACGATCTAGCGTGAATCATCCTTTATGTGTTAAGGTAATACAATTTAATTCCAGAAAATGTGTAATATATCATAATCTGTTGGAATGTTAAATATCTTTTTCTTTATTTTATTAAAAGTTTATACTTTTCCATTCATTGTGATATTTTGATGTTTTAATATCTATAAAGTGACACCATGTTGTAAATTTTAACATGTGTCAAATACCCAATTATTGTAACACCTACTTATGCCTGTACCATATGTTTAAGTGAATAAACGACATTCATTCATAAAATACTAGCGAGCGAGCAAGATAAAATTTTGGCGACAGGCGAGCCTTAAAGGCGTCGGCTGTCCATTAAGGCGCAAGGTAGGGCAAGGCCTTCCCCATACAAACTTTGTGCACGTTTTATTCGTCGGTTTTGGCACTAACAAATATAATATTTTTTTTGGTTGTAAATATTAGATATGCAAAGATCGTGATGTGAAAATTTTCAAATATTTCAAAAAAATTTAAATAAAAAAAAAAAAAAAAGTTAATAAAAAAATTTACATCACGAAATAGCTACCAGAAAAATAAGCATACTGACCAAAAATCATATTAATGCAAACACAAACGAAGTAAATCCTGCACAAAGTTTGTATGGAGAGAGCTTGCCCTACCCCTCCTCTTAAACCCCTAAACGTGACTGGGAAGCTGGTATTCGGATTTCACACTTTGATAGCCAAGGGAGCGTTGCATATTACATCGTGCAGTCCACGCCAAAGATATGTAATTATCAAGGAAAAAGGTACGAAATTGTAAGCATAATCTTTGACGACCATCCTATGCAAACTAGTTAATAATTTCACTTTTCGGACCTTTTTCGATGGTTTAGAGAACAAATTGTGACGATATCGTGACTACTAATGAAATGGTGGCCTTGATGAATGTTTTGTGTATTATGTGTGTTTTATTGTTGTGTGTGTACCTGGCTATAGTATGACGACGCCTGTTGTTGATTCGTAGTTTTACCCATCACTTGATGAAGCCTGCGTCGCGGATTTGTATTTGTCAATGTGGTTCTTCTATTATACTTACCTATTTTACAATTTAAATTCTAATGATTTGTGCAATTGAAGAATAAAATATGATATAAGAGCGTCTGTGTTGTACCAACATAGCTAATAAATAAACTCATTTAACTCTGCCGCGAAAAAATCTTACCCAAAAACACAAACGCCAAAGCAAAAGTTAGGATTATCATTTTTAACAATAACGTTGTCACACCCGAATCCTCATAACTGTGGCTGTATAGAATTAACGACGTATTTCCAATCAAGATAAACTCAGTTGTACTCGTATATTGATTGATTTGAATTAATAATGAAAATCAGTTATTGATACCTAGCGCAGCACGCACACCGAACATTTTGTCATAGAAAATGTCCTACAAATGATACGGGAATTTCAGTGCGCAGAAAGGAAAACAGGAAACACATGAACACCCCTTTTCGTGTGTCGGGAACCACAGACATCAGAGTAAAGCAGATCGCTGGTTTTTAATTGAACGTTTTCTATACTTCCGATCTATTCTCACTAACGTACTTGTCAGTGAGTAAGAAGGAGATACTTCCCATACTATCTGACAGGTCTTCATCTGTCACTGTCCCCACTTCGTGGCGAGAGTTTTGTTTTGTTTTGACGTTTCGGTGTTCAAATTTAATATTGATTTGACAGTTCGGTTTTGCTTAAAATGGGGGACAGCTCGGGGATAGCCGAAAAATGACGTGTCATTTGTCCCACTCTAACTCATCTTGGTTTCCATAAGAATTTTAAGAGACAACTATATGACTAATCGTTCAATTAAATGGTGCTTATCTGTCTTAATCTGTGGTCGGGAACACATTTTTACATCTGACGTAGTTATATAGGCGCAATACACGGAAACATACATTGAAATAAAATATTTCCATGTATTAGTAAATCGTAATTATCAGGCTAACAAGTTTTTTTGACGGTAGGAAAAGGTGTATGCTTAACATTCTGGGTCCAGTGGGTTCTTCGGCACACGAAGGGATTTTTGTTACTGATGTACATAAATAATGGCCTACCGAAAGTGACTTGGGTTGAAAAAATGGAAGGATGAGAAGAGAAAGTGGTTACAGGGGATTTGCAATAATTTTTCACGCACCATCTGTTTACAGCAAAAATCGGGGACGGAAATGCAAATTATTCAGCGGCAGCTATCAGCTGTAGTTAGACTGTTAATGGAATGGAATAAAAGTCAAATCTTGGGATTAGATTTAAAAGTGCTTGTTGCTAGGCCTATTTCAATAAAGAATATTTTGAGTTTGAGTTTGAGTTTAGGGGTCTAAACGGACACTGGTTTCCTTAAGACAAAACTGGGAAAACACTTGAGAGGATGAGAATAATGAATTGAATGGAATACATATAATTAGAAAGTTATAATTTACAAGGAGGGTTATGAGGGTAACCCGGAATCACCCAATCTATCTGTGTATAAGTAGTAAGCGGCTCAAAGAGTTTCCTTCATTCCTATGTTTGCCAAAGTGAAAAGCCGCGGCAGGAAATGAATCCTAAACTAATTTTCTTGCCCTTTTATTGTCCCTACATCTGTGTGTCAGGAAGCCGAAACCTATCAAAACCACCCTCAAATAAATTTCGTAACAGACGCGAGACGTTTACTCATTTCCTTACACAACACACGCACACACACACTTAGAACAATAAACTTTTTTCATTGTTCTTTTTTTTTCTACCTTCCCGTCTCTATAGTAGAGAGGCCAAGTTGAAAAAACGCAATTTCCGTAGGACTGAAAAGGTGTATGGGTGATTCTTCGAGGTCGCGATTTTTGTTTTATTCCTCTGTCCATTTTTCTTTTAATTATTTGACAAAAAGATGCATGCTCAAATGAAAGTAGATTTATTCTTGTACATAATTATTGATTAGGCACTATTTTTATGTACTATTTCAGAAAATAATTAAGTTTTTTCATTTTTGTGTCCAGAGGAATAAATTTTGGTGTAGAAAAATAGCATAAATATGTTATATTCTCCATATTTTTTTATTGATTTATAAAACATTAAAATAGATAATAATCTTGGAATAGTTTTATCTACCTAATATAGTCTTAATTCACTACTTTACTCACTACCTGTCAAATTGAAAAAAGTTGATAAAAGAAGGATGTATAAATTACTACAAATGTTTTTCTGATTTGTGACAGTATAAATTTAATAAATCATATCATCCAATATGGAAAAACCTATGAAAACTCAATTTTATTTTACTCCACTGTCCGTTTATCCATAGGAATAAAGGACAGAGGAATAAGAGAATTATATAAAAATGCTTATGTTTCATAATACGAAGATAATGGCAGACTACCGTTAAAACTACAGAAAGCTAGTACTGAAAGCAGTTAATCAAACATAATTTAATTTTTTTAAAGCATATACTAGCGTTAGCGTTCCCTGTTTCAGCAAAGACCGCATTCATGCGTAAGAGCGTGTTCTGTTTAGCAAGTAAGATCTATAATAAACTGCCCGCGGAATTATTATCGCTACCGATGCACGCATTTAAAAAGAAAGTTTCGACATTATTAATTAATCACTGTTTCTATTCAATCACAGATTTTCTGATATGTAATTATAGTACGTAACTGATTATTATGCTTTATTATTATTATTATTTTTGATTATTATTTATTTCTTTTGTCTATTTGAATTAAATTAAATTTATTAGTTGTAAGTTTTTCTATTAAGTTTTTGTACGCCCACGGGCAAAACATAGTGTAACATTATTTATATTTTCCAACACTGTTGTAACAGTTTCACCAGTATGTTTAACAAATAAAACACTTTGAACTTTGAACTTTTTAAAAAACTTAACAGAGTAATAAAAATGTGACCGTTACCAAGGACAGAGAAATAAAATATTTTCCTTCTTAACTCCAAAGCAAATTGCACCAGCCAACACGTCCACTAACTGACACTCGCAGAACACGACATGTACACGACTAAAAAACGCCTGCGTAGATATTTATCGCCAGTTCTCTAAATGTCTTTATGATACAACTGATTGAAGCGCTCTCCAGAGAAAAAATCCGGCGGACACATCTTATTTCCTCAGCTATAAGAATAATATTGTTGTTAAAAATTATTCGTTTATTTTTTTAATGTAACAATTAATTCTCCTTTGATGTGGTCAGTCAACATATGTGTAAAGTTGACTGATTTTCAGATATTATCACATGTTTGCATGAAAATGGAGAACGGACACGACAGAGGAATAAAAATCGTGGGCTAAATTATTTTTTTGGAAATAAATAGAATCAGTAATACAAAAACCGACATATGTCCCAGTTAAATACGAATATAAGCTACATCTGAAAAAATAAACTTCTAAACTTAATATTGCATTGAAATAAGCCCCCGGACATCGAAAATCGTGGCCCCGGAGAATCACCTTATACCGGCAAGTGGTATCGTTGGAATCAGCGTGCTCTACTGATTATCAAAACGCATGTTGTCGCTTTCTAAAGTAGTGGAGTGAGTTTTTACAAATGGTGTGGTATATTTTTGGAATCAGCTCATGAAGCCCTTTCGTTTGATACCCCACTCGATAGGTTTTTGAACAAAAACTTATTATTTTTCATACATAAAATCGATGACGTCATAAAAACTCATTCCACCACTTTAGGAAGCGACAATATGCATTTTGATAATCAGTAAACGATGCTGATTCCAACGATACCACTTGTCGGTATAAACCTTTTCAGTCCTACTCTCTCTCTCTCTCTTTCTTCCTAGCTGTTAATCCCACAAGGTGGTGGGGTCAGCTTTCCGTACTAATCCTCGCCACTTCGCTCTATCCTCGACATCGTCTTCGGATGCCTGACACTCTATCATGTCTTTTATCAGTCCTACGAAAATCGTAAATAAGGTACTTTCGACGAATTGGCCTCTCTACTACTACTTCCTGCACAAGAACCTGGTTTTATCTTAACTTTGTGTTTATCTACTACACAAAAGAAAATAAAATTAAATCGTATGCAATGTTAATAATAGACTAAAGCGCACCTAACTACCGGGCGGAGCAGAACTTTATAATTAAGAGTATGTTAATCTGTAGCTGAAAGCGTGTGGAATAAGATAAATAAGAAAACTTGACTAATACATGATTAATAATATCAGTTTTATTCAATTTTAACGCCATTTTTGTGCCAGTCATTAATTTTACATTGGACAGTGAAGTTCATTTTCATTGTACGAACATAAAATCCTTCTGCAAAAAGTACGTTTGGAAAAAGAAAATAATGGACGGCTTGAATACGAATTCAATAAGCTGGAGCATTGTGGGGAATTTTATTGTGATATTATCAAATTGCTTAGTCAATTTGGTGAAAAGAATAAAGAAAGAGGGGTGTGAAGAAAGAAAAAATTAATGGATGGTGAGTTGTTATGGGTTCCAATTACTGCCAATGTTGCTGATTCTACAACGGTATTGACTCAATTTAATAAATGTTTTAGACTAAGTACAACCCACACTACTTGCGACCCAGGCTTTAAACACTAAGTTAAATACATACTAAACAAAACCTTACTTACCTTACTTTAGACAAGTAAAATCCGAAAACATTTCCTTCTAAACCTTCGTATCTGTCTTTTTGCATTTTTAGGGTTTCGTAGTAAACAAGGAACGTAAAATTGTATGAGAAACATTTTCGGACTTCGAATGATAGGACGTAATAAAATATGTGAGCAGAAGCGCACCCCGTTGGATAGCTCTTTCAAAAATATTGTAAGGTTTCTAACGCCATTTTTAAATTCAAGTATCTGTTGGCGTGATATTAAGCCTTTAGGTGACTTCCTGACTTGGCGGGGCGGGATCGATATGTGACATTTTCTTCTTTGACGTAAACTTACTGACGTCGCAAAGATTCTCACTTGACGGAACACTGACAGTATAACATTTGCGCAGTACGAATATCATGCGCAGAAGTGGACCAGTACTGTCTTCCTATCGTCCCGCTACTACACATCCCGCGCCAGTCAGGAAGCACACATTTAAATGTAGGTGCGTAGTAAAAAGCGTTACCGAGTTGACTGACAGTTGACACTGACATTTGACGGTTTTCTTATATCGTACCGCCTCCGTACCGACAAATCAGGAAGTCGCCTTAAAGTGACAATTTTTGTTATGGTATTGTAAGTTGACTTTCTTTTTGGCTTAATGATTGAATCCTCTCTCCATGATCACTATATTCGCTCCTAAATCTTTAATGGCATGACTTCGCTTCGAATTCGCTCCTAAATCTACGATTATGATGAATTTATGCAGATTATTTTGGATCAATAAATCAATTGAACGTCCTACCTGCGGCGTAATTTTATTACGTCGTTTTGGAGCATTGATTTCATACTTTTCCGTTTTGATTAATGCGCTCTCTTTCGCATAAACGCATAGTCACGTATGGGTGACCGTGTGGCAATGATCTAGTAATGATACTGATACCAAATTAAAATTGTTTCTTCAGTAGCAAAATGTAGGCCAAGGTCCTCGTAAATATCTTTGTGCCCAGTCGCTTGAATTTGCATATGTATTATATCTCTGTGTTGCAGTTGGCTGGTTGGCCATTGTTTAGATATTGATTTACCTGCACTAGGTAAATAACCGCCACTTTTATACATAAACTGGGACCTAGTGACCAAGGTTCATGGATATGTACGCAATTCTACGATATGTTTCTAGCAAAATGTTAAGCCTATACTGTGCGGAGGCTAAAAGTCTAAATCTAGATTTTTTAATTATTTTTCTTGTAATCTACAGAATATTCTGCAACTTTTGAGCCCTATTACATTACGATACTCCGAAATTCGTCATATGCGCTCTACCCTAGTACCTAGTTTGTAAAATGACAAATTGGAAGGACAAAGCATAATAGGCGGCCAATTACAACTCTTAAGGCGTCTTAAGGCGAGGATGACATGACATGTAAAAACATGACATGTAAACATGCGTGTGATGTGACGGATTGACATGTAAAATGACATTTTATCAATAAAATTTCTGATTCTGATTCTGAATGCCGTTGCAAGTGTCCCGCTCTATCACGCGTGAGTTTGCAATTAACCATCCCGCTCTTTCGTAAAAAATATTAATTACATTTTAATTGATTTTCCGAATACTGGATCACTTATGAAAAATATATCAGATTATTGAATTAGAACAATTAAGAAGCTATGTTTTTTGTAAAAAGTTGAAAAATACGAAATAAATAGCACGACAATATATTGTTTACGATGATAATTTAGGATTTTTGTCAGAGTTACCACGGCATTTTACAATATTTTGTTCGGTAATTGTGTGTTTCTTTTTTTTTATTTTCAGTCGACAGTATTTTTTGTAGTACATTTAATTCTCCATTATTTCTTCAAACTGGAAGCTCAAACTTTTATTTGCTAGATTCTTAAACTCTTGTATTAGTCCCTTTAGTAATTTTAGAGTGTAAAGGCTCATTTACAAAGGCAGTGCAAGAACTTGCATGTGATTTTAGTTTCAGTAGCTTCGAAATGTAACGAAAAATACACGAAAATGCACCAACGTAGTTAATTAATGAGGGAACATCAGCACTGCTTTTGCTCTTCTCTGTCTTTTGTTAGTTTTGTGGAATAAAGAAACTTACTCAAAAGCCATTATAAATGGAACTTTCTTGCTTAAACAGCAAGGTATATTTGAGCAAGTTATTTTGATACAAATTTTCATCTTAACGAAATTCATTGTACCTAGCTAGACACTGGGTTTGTTTCCTCGATCTTTAGAATTTGTTTGCTTTGCCACTGAATTGCTAAAATGCAACAGAATACTCTCTCTGTTTAATAGGTATGTTTCGCTTGAAAAGTAGTATTCAACTATAAGTAGGTCTTAGGTATTAAAAAAAGAATAAAACTTTATCATCGATAGTTTGCTGGTTTGCAAAGTATAGTTTTTTTTTATTTTACTACTCTACGAGTCTGAGGCTATATGTATACCGTGTATGTTCTGCGCTGCCTGAGGTTATAAAAATATGCAGTGTGTGTCTTCCTCAAGAACATATAGTTTTTAACTAGGTAACGATAGTTTTAATTAGGCATTGGTCACAGATTTATAAAAAAAATATCCTTGATAATAATGCATTTAAGTAATTAAGTTTTAATATTTTCTCGACCAATAATTCAATTCAATTCCATTCAATTCACTTTATTTCAGACACATGGTCCATAGTCGTAAGTAACAATGGTGCTTACATATCTATGTTAGTTTATCTTAACCCTAATACATTTAAAACTTATTTATAATTAATAATGTTACGCAACCCCTTTTTAGAGATTAAATAACAGTCTTAGAATGTTTTTTATTAAATTTAAGACATGAAATGACGTTCACCTTTCAGTTCTTAAAATATAAGTTCGTATGGAAGATACATTGTATATTAACAATTTTTTAACACTCTGACATGGTCGTATTAAAATCAATAAGATAGATTAGTTTTATTTCAATACAACGACGGTGACACACAAACTTAAGGCCTGACTCCAGAATAAACGCTAGCGCGTTGCCGACCCTTTATTGATGTGAGGATTCTTCGTGTTGACAGCTAGAGGCATAATGCAGGTCCCTCACTCTCAACCAGAAATGGGCAAAATGTAATTGACTAACGACTAAGATTAACCTAGTTAGTCGCGACTAACGATTAAAAATGACGATTGATTAGGTTTAGTCGTACGAGTTCCGACTAATTAATTTCCTCTCGATTAATATTAGGAAAAAATATAAGATATTTTTTTGTAATTCTAAGCTTTGAATAACCATGACAGGCGGCTACAACTAAGGAATGGCCCATAAAACCACATGGTACTAAAATTGTATCATTGATTACATTCACACAACACACTAGAACACAACACACAATTAGGAACACACCACCACATTGCGCCTCACTTCAGATTCGGTTGAACCCGCTCAACCAATCTCACTGGAGCTCTTAGAGTATTCCAATGTTTAAACCACCCGCGTGGTCATGTCGAAGGTTTCCCCTGGATTTTCCCTAGGCCACTCTCCAACCGCGCACTCCTATCGCTTTAGGTATAGGGCCCGGCAGTCAAGTTAAAAAAAACACATTCGTAAAGGGCAAGTTGGTTGGGTTAATAGTTTGTTGTTTTCAACTTGAACAATTTCAGCCTGAAACTTTGGTTTTGAGAGAGCTCATCTATTTTAATTAAATAGGAACGTCGTACGTTCCTTTAGCGCTCCGCTTTAAACATTAAAAGACGCCGAGCAAGTTTAGCTCGAAATATGAAGGAGTACTTAAAAGTTAGTAGTGGTAGCAATAAATCCATACTAATAAGTACTATAAACTCGAAAGCTTGTCTGTCTACTTGGCCGGTTTTTTGTTTGGCGCATTTAATTAATTGGGTTCCGGAATTAAGGACATATGAAACTCCAGCTTCAGTAATAGGTATTTTTTTATACCACGTCGGTGGCAAACAAGCTGACAGCCCTGATGGTAGTTAAGTGGTTACTGTCGCCTATGGACGCTTGCAACACCAGAGGCGTCACTCACACGTTGCCGACCCGTAAGAACCCTTTTCGCGCCTCTTTTGAAAAGTCCCATCCCATTAGAAATCCCTCAGCAGAAGCACAACCATAAACCAATTAAACTCTATAATGCACCTAGTACTGTCTTCTCGAAGATCTCACGGTTCGAAATAAATGCAATACGATAAATAAATAACCTAGGATAGCTGAAACCGCTAAACTCACAAACCCCGTATCAATTTACACGTGACGGACATGTACAAGTATTATGCGGGCTTTCCTTCCAACACATCCAACAGAACTTATATCCACAAAACGTGCGGACAGCGCACAACTGCATTAAGTCGCTGCGCTTGCAAAAGTGCTTGCAAAATTGGCGAGGAAGGCGTCTATGTCATCGCCATCTTCGTCTAGGCCTGTCCCGTCTGCGTCGCTCTTGTGGCATCCATTTGGTAACTACATTATCCCAGCTATCCGGGTGCATGCGACAGCAGTTCTTTCGCCTGACATCAGCTATGCATGTTTTAGAGCGCAGGTTGGTGTTCCGAATGCGATCTATCCTCTTAACACCTAAAATGCTGTGCTCCATAGAATTATAATTTATACTTTCTTCATTTTAGGCACTAGTCACACCGCTGGCGAGCAGCGAGTACTCTCAGTTCTACTCGCTTGAGCGAGAAGACGAGTTACTATGCGGTACTCGCTGGTCGCCGGCGGTGGGACTATCGTGCCTTATTAATATGTCGCAGATATCGCAGCGTGCTACATGCCCGAAGAAAGTGTTGATAGTATAATTTGAAAAGTCTGAAGCTGTAAAACCTGTATCATTCTGGTCTGAAGCTTTTTGGCCACACTCGTCTCGCCCGTCGCCCGTCGCTAATGCTTGAGCGAGCATGTGGCGCTTCACACTTGAGCTCGCGGTCGCATTAGACTAGAGCCTCATACATAGATATTAATGTATACTTGCGTCAAAAATTGTACGAATAAAAGCTACGAGTATTCCATTCTAAAATTATTTGGGGAAAAAATATAATGCACACAAAAATAAATATTTGAATCAGCATTTTTTTTGTCCCTAAAATATATAGGTACTAACCACCAAATGGAAACTACCTAATGATAAAAAAAAACAAATAATCCTGACAATCGTATTATTTGTAGGTTAGGTTAGTGTTCGCTTGTGTTCCTTAGAGCGGAAATAGGCACCCCGCCTCGCGGGGTGACGTCGACACGCTGGCGGTTAGGTTAGATTAAAATAATGACGCAGAATACGTTATAGAGAACCGAACATTTTTGAATATTATAATAGTATTTTATACAATCGTTATATAATGAATGCTTTTTTAGTCGAGAACCGCGTTTAGACCACGAGGCTTGCCGAGTGGTCTAAGTAAGGTTCGAGACTCAAAAAGCTAATTATATAACTATTGTATACAATACTTTTTCTACGAGTCCACGAAAATAACAAAATAACAGAAAGTTGCCACTGAAACGATCTCATTAGTGCATGAGGGTTACACGGTGATTAATAGCACGTGGTCTGCACATATCACAATACGTATCACGTGGGTATTGATGAATATTGAAAACAAGTCTAAATAATTATGAAATTTACGATAATATCACAAGTATTGTAAATTTGTAATAACAATTCCCACAGGGACAAAATCAGTCCATGCCCGCCTTTGGCATCATGTCAAATTTCGACCAATCACGATGCACGAGAATTTAAGTTTTTTTTCTAATGATTATGGCCAGTATCCAGACGACCGTTTAAGTAGGTAGACATTTGACAAGTGCATTGACGTTTTTACGTTCAGAAGCGCGGGAAGCACTATCAATGTTGAAATATTCATAAAATGAGTCTCCTTAAACTTAATTTTTTTCATCAAATTACGGCGTTCTATTTTTGAATGATATTTCGATTCTCCGCGCAGTTGTACAATGAAATATTATATTACTCCATAGAGCATAGACTTTTAGTTCAGCTTAAAATGTATAATATTGTGCAATGGTCTATGAAGTTTTAATTGTAATATTGTAGTCGACGAGTATAAAAAATATTTAGTAATTATATTGAAGGTCATAATTTTTAATTAGGCCGTTTAATTAGGTTAGGGCAGTCAGAAAAGAACACAAAATTATGGAAAATGATGATTATGAATCCTTATAGTATGTAAAAATTATGGCAGATTAGTGCCAACGAAATTATGGAAATAATTATTAATCAAAATTATACACTCCTTTCTTGAAGAGTCCCATACTGTAGGACTACTAGTCCTTTGGGCTTATTAGAAGAAGCCGACGGAAGAACTTGGCAATAGAGCTCTTTGTCTTGTTTTGCGTGGTTTTCGGCGAATAGACAGATATATGTTACGGTCAGTGTCTAAGTCTAAGGATTTTGAACATGTGAGGATAATTATGACCAGGATAGAGCGAAGTGGAAGCAGAAGACCAGAAAAGAGTACCTCATCGTAAGACGCTACAAGCTCTTTATAAAGTCCAAGTCATGGTCGAAGCATTTTATTTGCGATACGGTGAAACTATGTTTTGCCCGTGGGCGTACGAGAACTCAGTACAACTAATAAATAGGTAACATAATATAGGAGCGAAATATTAAGGGTCCATTTCGTGTTTTATTTGTCTCCTCCATGATTTGAATTTGATGAGGGATGATAAGTTAGGGGTTTGAGGAGTATTAGTGAAGGGCAGAACAAAATATATGTTTTTGTGCAGTGGTTTTATAGGAATGCTGAAAGTGTATCAAAAGCGATGTAAATATGTCAACAAACCTGATATGTACA
Source organism: Cenopis cana (assembly GCA_951800055.1). Classification (NCBI taxonomy): domain Eukaryota; kingdom Metazoa; phylum Arthropoda; class Insecta; order Lepidoptera; family Tortricidae; genus Cenopis; species Cenopis cana. Next base: position 5,880,042 of record OX637488.1, read on the forward strand.
ATTTGTATGTTGTCTGTTGAATGTAGAGGTTCACCGAATTTATGATATATCGGAAATGCAAATGTGAAGCTAAAAGGCAGCAGCGAAGTTACAGACAATAATAGGCAATTATAGAGAATCTTTTTGCAGTCTAAAAAACTGTGAGATTAGTTAATTAAGTGACGAGAGTCTGAAATTAATGGCAACATTAATTGGGGTCAATTGAGTCGGGACCTCCACAGGTTTAACATCAATCGTCTATGAAAGGTCAAAACCACTACGGTCACTACTCCCCCGGGCTTACACTACGGCTAGAAATACAGGCGACTAGAAATTCTGAAATTTGATTTTATTATTAGTATACATACAACCATATGACTATCAATTTATCAGTGAAATTGAATTCTCTTCTCTAGGTCAAAAGCCACTAAGGAATTTTGAGGTAATAATACAATTACTTGCATATTTCATTGCCAACTGTTTAATTACTTGAGTAAGAATGAATTGTTTTGTTAAAAAAGTTTAATAACAAAGGAAAAAAACCGAAAAACTACCTACTTAAATATACCTAACTAAACTATTAACCCAAGTATTACAATTTGATGTTGATTAATTTAATATGTCAAAAATGTTAAGTAAAGTATTTAATTACCTACTATTATAACCAGTACTTACTTGCTCAGCTAACAATCCTCCTACAGAGTATTTCCGATTAGGCTCGGGGTCTGCTTTGAAATCTAATCTTAAGATTTGGCGCCATCTGACCTTCCAGAGCCAGAGGGAAGACTAGACCATATAATTAGCTACCATACCATCTTTATCCCGCAATTTGAAGCTTTTAGAAGGCGCTACAACGAGAGATTTAGAAACTTTGAAACGCTGTTCTGCCCAGAGAGGAAACAATTGGGACTGATTTTCAGATATATGATTCTTGACTATAATTATGATTGTGCTACTGACAATAGCCGAAACATGATTGCTTAAAATTTTCTCGATAGAAAAGAAATTCAAAGTTGAGTCTATATTTTCCTTTTTTTGCTGCCTACTAAAACAACGCATTATTAAAAGACACGATTAAGTTAATATGATGGTATTTTACCTCATCTATACTCTGACAAGAGGAAATTTAATAAACCTGCACACAGTCAGATATTTATCGAGATTTGTCTAAAAAAGCCATTCCCGGAGTGTGTTGCATATTGTCGTGAACGAAAAACATACGCGCGTCTCTTTCAATCAATATTTAGTGTTTTACGTTTATTTTTATTTACAGGTAGGTTTCCAAACACCAAATGTTAAAAATTCTTTGTTTTACATTTATAACTGACTTATGAGTAACAGTTACGATTTAAGACTCGATGATTTTTTTTTTTGCCATCAGGCGAAAAAGAGTTGCCTCCATGCTGAGACGTGTGCGCGGGAGCAGCAACGGACTCCTCAGGGCGCTGGCTGAGAGACTCGACTGCCCGATCACTAAATTCTGGGTAGAGGTGGCCATTGGGAGGGCTAAATAGTCCTCTGTTTTTAATTGTATTAATGTTTTTGTTTTTATTTTATTCCAACTAACATAGTTTGTAAGATATTCTTAAGTTAACTAACCACAATATGGATCAAAACGGTCTGAAATAAATGTTTTTTATTTTTTTTATTTTATTTTTTTAAGAAAAAGCCATTATGCCCGTGGGCGGGCGTAATAAAATGTATTGTATATTATGTATATGACTGCGCATAATGAAGCCCTAAACAAGTGCGAATACTAACGTGATCAGAACCTTATTTATATTGATATATTCTGCCCCGAGTAAAGTATGCGCGAATAAACAACAATCCTTTGACACCTGTGCAGGATAATCTCATGCAGTATTCATACAATTGACATCCTCAAGAGGGTTCACGTAGTTTATATATATTTTCGATTGATCGACTGTATTTGACTTTCGAATTCGTGCGTTTGACTCGGCGACGAAGAGGGCTTTTAAGTATTAGTTTGTGAAAGGTAAATTGAAAGGGGAATACTTATTGATGAAAATTCGTATCAGATCGAAAGTTTAGTCCAATTAAATCAATACACTAAATGCGAAAGTGTGTCTTGTATTATGTCTGTAACTTGGTCACGCTTAAACCGCTTGGATGGATTTAGATGAAATTTGGCATGGAAATATAGTTTGTATTACGAGAAAGGAAATCGAATAGTTTTTATCCCGGAAATCATCCCCTAAGTAATTTTGGAGGAAAATTTGTATGGAGGTACAATTTTAAGGGTTTCACGCGAACAAAGTCACAGGCAAAAGTTAGTTGATAATAAATCAGTTATTTGATTTAGGTATTAAGAAGTATTTAGAAAACAACCATAGGTTTAAACAAACTGTAGACACACTGTGTTTAAGTAATTACTTAAACCTGAAACCTTTTATTTATACAAAAACGGTGACAAACAAGCGTACGGTCCACCAAGCCAATCATTTTATCAAAGCGAATCCTACGAATTTGTCTATAACTATTTAGAGCTTTAATTGAGTACAAAAAATTTATGTAAAATATCAGTAATATAGCCTTAATATTGAAAAAAACATTCCAAAACGGGGTAACTTTGCGATTTTTTTCTATCGAGTAAAATTCATGAGGTCATGTAACTGACTGCGATTTCGACTAGACAAGATCCTTATGTAACACATATATTTTTCTTAGAATTTAACACTATATTCTATGTCTCAGGTGGTTTTAAAAAACTCGAAAGTGGTAATATCCCGCCTTAAATAATAATAAAAATCCCGACATTCCGAGAAAAAATTGTGTAATTCAACGGAAGAAAATTAGTTCATAACTTGTCGTTTTTACTTTAATGTTGGCAAAAAAGGGTCCAAAAAGCGTATTAAAATTCCGAGAACGACTGACATTAAATATTCACACGTGCTTACAAGCAAGCGTCCCTTAATGTCGAGTCCACTTCAACCCTTTACCCTTTTAACGAGTTTTTTATGTCACGTCTAAAGGGTAAGAGGTTCAAGATGTCGCCACTTGCAAATATTTAATAGCGACGTAAATTACATCAACATTTGGGATTTATAAAAGGGTCGGGATAAATTATTACAAATTAGGTTGACAACTGTTGTAAACGGTTCATTATTTCACCTGAATGACTTTTGATACCCCAAATGGCATATATGGAGTAAGCTTGAAATACGACACCTTAGTGTCCAATATAGGTACACCTTAGTGTACAAAGGATCAGTTTATCCATCCAAAGGGGCAACGCTGCTAGCCTTCTGGGCACCATAGCCAGCGACGGGGACTTGGGGGGCATTTACTTTTTATATTTAAATTTAAGTGCTCATTTGCATGCTAATATGTAGCTAAATATGTGATACTACTAGAATATAACACACCACCACATTGTACCATATTTTATTGCAAATAAAGATTTATCTTATCTTATCTTATCTTATGTTATCTTATAGGTTTAGCTAGTTTATTAATAGTTTAGTTATATTTAAGTAGTTTTACGTTTTTGTTTTTTTTTCTTTGTTATTGATTAGTACACTATACCCGGCTCACTACTTTGCAGTAAATTGAAATGGATTCCAAAGTCTATAATGGAACTTAGGTTGGATGTCTCAGTCTAAAGTCTAACACGTACACGGTTCGCATCCGGACTCAATGCAACTCGAGACTTTTACGAGTCCTTAGTCGCTAGCTGAATGGGATGGCAGTGTTCAGTTCTGATATATGTGCGCTATTGTAGTTTCTTTGAATATTTATCAGGCGTCTCGGCACTCGGGGTGTAAAAGGAAGTGTCACTTTATGGTCCGGTTAATCTTGACTAGTGCTGGCACGTTCGGAAGTGCAGTGAAAGGGTTGACAGTGTGCTTGAATTCGAATAAAATGTTTATATTTATGATAGTTACGATAAATGAGAAAGCTTTGCTTTAATACTAGGTATGACATTAGATAGATCTGAAGATGAAGCGATTGAAGCGCTAGGAGTACGTATTCTTGAAGAATAGTTAAAAAAGGTGTTCGACTTCGAATGAAATGATAGTTGATGAGAAACTCCGCGAATACTCTGACTCAATTGTATTTTTACTCCAATCGACGAAGCCAACGTTCTATAAAGAAGCAAGAAGCAATAAAAAAGTAGGGTACCTACGCCATACAACCATAAACAATTAGAGGCACGAATTCAGAAATAAATTGATAAATTGGAGTACGTAATGGTTCTTTAAACGTTTTCATGATATGATATTCCAGCGGGTGTCGCCATTCATTTGTCATTACATAAAAATGTCATTGCCTTTGTCATTTGTAGGCGGTCACAAATTTTTCGACGATTACAATTTATTCAGAGATGAGTCTTTAAATTATGTATTATTACTACTTACGTATGATATTAGTAAAAAATATGTTTCGTGCATAGCATATTACGTTTACGGTCGTCTTTATAGGTTTAAAGTAAGCTATGTTGATGAAGTGGTAAGGTCTTGGCTTGGGTATGAAGTTTCAACAGTGTTGTTAAAAACGAAGAATGAAGGAGTAGTATTACAATATATTACTTTTCCTAGAGTAAAGATAAAATATATTGTTAACGAATTCGAAGGAACATTATATAATACCTAGCCGTACCTTACTTACCTACATACCTAGCAGTGGCGGAGCGTCCATACAACTCGATTCCCACCGGCTTGCCTAATTTTCAGCCAGTCTAGTTCTTTTACTACGGTTCATGAAGAATAAGAGAGAGGCGAACTATTTCCGGCTTCCCTAGGAATATTTTTCACGCGCCGCCACTGATACCTAGTGAGGTTGAGGTTGTAAATCGCAGTCTTTTAATTATTGGACCAATTGCTTCTTTAAGTAAAAATAAATGTTTATGTAAGTACCTAGAAAGCAATATTTTATTTTACTAATAGCTTTTGCCCGCGACTTCGTTCGCGTGGAACACGTTCATGGCGATAGAATTTAATTGCTATTTTTTATATCAGGCGCTGACCTAGTCATCGCTTTTCTGTACACACTGGTGGACCCCCTTAAGGGATGATTTCCGGTATAAAAAGTGTCTTAAATTCTTCCCTAAGACTCAAACTATCTCCATACCAAACTTAATCTAAATCTGTTAAGTGGTTTGGCGTGAAGAGGTAACAGACAAACAGATAGACAGACATACTTTCGCATTTATAATATTAGTATATATGGATATACCTACAACTTATGTTTACACAGGTAAAATATACGTAATTACTTAAAGTCATCACAACTTTTGACAAAACACGTGTTTAACTTTATTATTAAATACTTAATATCTGAATTCCTAACGATGCAAAAAGACATCAATCAAAATTAAACCATTTTGTCGACAATGTAGATTTATGTTTGGATTTTCCTCATTTAAATGAATAAGCGCTATGTTTTGTGAGTTGTGCTGTAATACATGCCAAGATTTAACTGCCCGAAAATTATACTTATAATATAGCCATTTATTTCAATAAATATTCCATTATTTTACATTTCAACACATGCATTATTTGCTCACTTAGTAATATTAATTATACAAATAATGTATAGGTACTTAATCCTAACAATTTTCATTAATCTCATTGTACATGCATTGCAATTACATACAATTGAAAACATGAACCCTTAAAGTTTCGATTTTTTGACACGAAAACTTCGTCCTGCATTTTTGTTATTATTTCATAAACTAGACAGAATTACGGAAAAAAAACGTATAAACCTAGTTAAGGATGTGAGGAATCGATCAAGGCTAAAATTGTCTCAGTTGATAAAGGTTTAAGGGGTGGAAAACGATGGCGCCCGAACTTTTCTGCTTGAAATTACTACTGTCTCTATCGCACGCAAGAATATTTCGGAATGCCTGTTCTCGCTCGCACGATAGGTTCACAATAGCCTTAATGTTAGCAGGGATTATTGAAATAACTTTCTTCACCAACTGCAGTACAGGTCTTTTTTTGGGATCTGTAAATTTAGGATCCAGAATAATTCCTACTTACATAGTGTATCAGCAGCAATATGACAAAATAATGAAGTTTTTAAAATGTTTGTGTAGCGATGAGAATACAATACTTAAAACTCTATTGCACACCTCATTAGAAATACAAACCAGTTCCGAACATATGCGTACCGAAATATAAGCAGATGAAAAAAAAACAGGCTGTCTTATCGCAAAGGAGCTTTTAGAAAACCTTTTGTTAGCGGAGACAAAAAATTATCATAACCAAGTGGTAAAAACAACGACTAAAATATAAAGTAAAAATAAGTAATAGTAATTCAATCTCACGAGCGCACCATTGGCCACGGTTGTAGTTGTGACACATACGAACACCGACAACACACAACCATGGCTCACCCGCGCTCGTGAGATAAAAGTTCTTATACCTACGAGTATACAACTTAACATACATATATGTAAACATACTACAATCAACGTACTAGTTTGTAACCTTAACCACAACCTGCGGGGTAATCACGTAACGATATGTACTGCCGTTGGTACGTATTTAATGTCAGTTTTAGTATGGGATTTGACATTTAAATCTATCGTACTAACGGTCGAAAACGTTACGTGATTACCGCGCCGCAACGTGCCCGAAGTAAGAACATAAGTACTGCTCACTCTCTTTAATTAACTAATGCGACGCCTTATTGCGTTTCCGGCATGTTTTAAAAACCTAACTGACTAGACTGGTCGACACTCCTGTAGCAACATTTGAATCCACTGTAGGTGTCAACCAGCCTGGTCAGTTATGTTGTTTTTGTAGACTTGCGTTCAGTTCCTTGGAGGAAACCAAGCGCCTGTGGTACGGACACACGCAATGTGTTCAGTCAGACATAATCATTTGCTCGTGTGGAGAATGAGGGCACAGAATAAGTAATATTGTAATGAGGGTTCAACATGTGCTGTGAAATTGAATGCCTATTTTGTTCGTCGTCTCGCATTCTGTTTCGCATACAATATGTCTCGAGTGCCCGCTTCCAACCACCATCAAGTACACGGTACATAATTATTAAATTGTACCTATATTACGAAATCGGCATCTAAAATATTTTTACCTGTAATTGTGAAATTTCTATTTTAACAGACCTTTAAATAACTATGTATAAAATTACACAGTACAAGGAATTTATATGTAGAAACAACGCCACGCTAAAATTTGAAAAGTTGGAAAATTCAAATAATGTTATCGAGCGCCTAATTAAAGTATGTCTTATTTTAATAACCAATTTTACTATTCGAAGCGTGATTTTCCTCCTAAGGTTTTTCCTGCTTTTTACTTTGGGGTCTTGATGCAGGAATTACTCTAAGCCTATAACATAATTATAATTATCCCAAATCTTTGGGATTTCCATTAAGTTAATAGACTGTGAGTGTTGCTATCATCCCTGACCAAGTTCTTTTTACTTTATCGTAAAATATTGGGATCAGTCATAATTAAATTTTAGCTTGTTTTTGAGCCACGCTTATCTGCCTGAGGCCCCTTGTATGAGGACACTTGTAAATGTATAATAAAACTGGTGACCTGTCAAATAAGGACAACTATCGACCTTTTTTTTTTTTTATATACTACGTCGGAGGCAAACAAGCTGACCCTATCCCTCTTGCTACGACAGCTGCGAAAATACTTGACCGTATGCTGGATTCAATACCTAGTTGGGCACCTAAAGATACAAGATATCCAATCAATTCGGCTTCAGAACCGGACTATCTACGGAAAGTGCCATCTTGTGTCTCGAAAGCATACAGTTAGGTATTATACGCGAAGGAAAACGCCGGTATATGCCTGTTTCTTCGACTTGTCAAAAGCTTTTGACCGAGTAGAGTACAATATCTTGTGGAAAAAGCTAGAGGAAGCGGGGACGCCGGCGGAGGTGGTGAGTATCCTGAAACACTGGTATCAGCATCAGGTTAACCAGGTGAGATGGGCTGATAGTCTGTCCTCGGAGTACAGGCTTGAATGTGGGGTTAGGCAGGGAGGACTTACGTCTCCCAGGCTGTTCAACTTGGATGAGGTGCTGGCCGGACTCAGCAGCATGCATGCGGGCTGTTACATAGATGGCGTCTGTATAAACACCATTAAGTAGTTACGCTGATGATATAGCGCTGCAGAGTCCGTCCATCAGTGCACTAAGGAAGCTGTTAGCTGCGTGTGAGACGTATGCTGCTAGGGTGCATGGGCTGCAGTATAACCCTAGGAAGAGTGAGGTCATGGTGTTTAGACCTGCTAAGAAGAAGACCTGTACCTACTATACCTGGGGTGGTACTGCAGGGTTCTCCACTGGCGGTTGTATGTAAGGTTAAGTATCTAGGTCATATCATAACGCAAAATCTAAATGATGATCTAGATATTGAACGAGAACGTAGAGCATGGGCAGTACGGTCAAATATGTTCGCCCGCAGGTTTGCTCGATGCTCCACCGAAGTTAAAATCTCGCTATTTAAGGCTTTTAGCGAGTCTTTCTACTCGAGCAGCCTGTGGGTGAAGTATACCAAAAGAGCCTATAATGCCCTACGTGTGCAGTACAACAACCACAAACTGTCACTTTCTTGCCCAAACAAGGGAACGTAAGTGTCGTGATCGCATATTTTGTCACTGTATTGCGTAACTATACATATTTTACATATTTTCGATGTTGACTGTACCTACTCTTGATACTCTTGAAGCCCTTTTAAGTACAAAAAAAATGCACTAGCGTGATCGTGTGCGTGCCCGTGCGTTAACGACCGACGCGTATCGTTCTCCCTGACCTCCCGAGGGAACGTTATTCTGGAATAATTTTTACCGTGTTATGAATTTCGATAACATTTCAAGCGCTTTTTTTGAACTTGAGGGTCTATTTCGAACATCGAAATCCGAAATACGTATAGTGCGATATGCGATCCCCTTCACTCTCGTATATTTTTTATACTATAAGAGTGAAAGGGACAGCACTATACGATGTTCGGATTTCGATGGTTGGAGTACAGGCCCTGACTGTGGCTTTATAGGCCCGGCCCAATAAAGCGATAGGAGTGCGCGGCTGGAAAGTGGCCTGGGAAAATCCAGGGGAAACCTCCGACACGACCACTCGGGCGGTTCATTTCAAGTGCATTAAACTTTTTAGAAACACCTCACATTCACACCATCAGTCACGGACATATGGAAATATAATGAACTTGAGAACCCAACACAAACAGATGTGTTAAGCGACATTCGGCCATAACGACGTGAGTGACCCGTTTCTTATTATATTTCAATACGTCACACCATCATTTACTCCGCGGAATAATTGCGTAACTTTTAAAACCAGCGATAGGACACATCGGCTGTAATTTCCACCATCACCAAATGATAGTTAGTTGTCATGTTATTTGACGCGATTGAAAAGTTACACTATTGGAATGTAATTTTACTGCCGAAAAATATGGAGTCCAATTTTTTTCAATATACTCAAACTCAAAAATGTTTATTTGCAAATATACATAGGTAATTTTCAGTGATGGAACTTATTTTTAACAGTAGCGCTATATTTTACCGATAGGCATGCAAAACATTGATTCACAATTTCACATATATTTTTTAGACTGCTGTTTTTTTATGCTTATTACTTAGTCATTAAAATACAAAATGTTATAAATAGGTATCCATTTTCCTATTTAAACTTAATTTATTATTATTATATAACTATTTTATTAAACGTTTAAAAATGTTAACGTACGTCGCGGTAGCGCCGCTGTATAGATGCACTCATCCTAAGGAAAGACACCCGAAGAGTTCGAAACATGTGACCCGGGCCGGGGTGGTAATAGTTTTAACCGTTTAGTAAAATATAGTCCAATTCGGCATTAAGTTGTTGTATAATATATTAGATTTAACGTCAGGATTGAATTAATCAGCCCTTCCTAATAATAGTATACCGAGTATTACTAATAACAGTACTCATAAGTAACACTATTAAAGGTCAATTTGCGACCTTTGTCAAATACAAAGTCGATCTCCACCTTGGGAGCTTATCAGAATTGTGGTTGCTTCTCAGAAGTGGTTCAGGGTTTGCTTGTGAAACGGGAACTGAGATTGTGCGACCTTTTCGAACGCATAATTAGAACAAGGGCTTAAAAACCAAAAAATGTCCCCAGTAGTCAAAGCTTTAGACTAGGTACTTAAAAACCATCGATGCCCGGTCGGTCGGAGGATAAAGAATTTATGTCTGACGTAAACGCGACGACGTCAATTATATTCACGATCTTAGTTCCGAGTTTATGGTTATGATATCTAAGGGCGGGTTGCGCCAACTTACTATTACAGACCAATCAACGTTAAATATGGCATCTCATCCCACACACAAAATTCCTTTTCACACATACTATTCAGATACGAGTCATTCTTGCCCTCGAATAAGGGATCAAAGTTGTACTTTTCTTCTCTCATTTGAGGGCAGCTATTACTCGTTTCCTTATAGAAGGTGTGAAAATCAGTATGTATGTACCACTCGGTAGCAACATTATCTGTAAAACATTTCGTGTTTCTAGCACGGGCCTCTTAGACGGTGTGAAAGCAGTATGTCACACGGGACACACGGTAGCAAAATTATTTCCGGCGTAAACACTTCAATCCCTCGTTACACTCAAGATTAATATTTTATGCTATTGTAGAATCTTTCGCTTCACTCAGGATTCAATATTCCTAGCCGTAAATATTTCATTTTGCTCCCTTGAGAAATACTGCTTTTCACACCGTCTAAGAGGCATCTACTATTATCTCACCCCCTGTCAAGTATACTTACCTGTTATTTTTCCCCGTATCACTGACGCATACCTACACGGAAAACCCAACCGCAGAAGATATTTGAAAACGACGCATTTATATTATTCATAGTTTGGTCGTGATTAAAAATAAACCATTATAATTTATTGTTCATTGTTATTTATTATTTATTGTGTTGTGGCGACCAGTGAGACAAAACTGGGAGCTATGGCGTTTAGTTTTGAACGCCAAGATATACAGTTTGAGTCATCAGTGTCATCACACAGGCGAGTAGGCTTTTCCCTGTTCCCTGGTTGGAATCGGTATCTCTATTTCACCGAAATCTTAATGATTTCGTCCAGATTTCCTCACTTGTCTGTTTACCCTTTCGAATGTATTCGAATAGTAAAGTGTACTACTTACTACTATCCCGTCAAGTGAGGACATCTGTACCCTTACCATGAGTTTGCAATGTTTGCATTACCGTACTCGCTAGCGACTGCGTGAACGATTTATTATGGCAATTCTTAGTTCTATCACAGAATAAGTTATAGTACTACGTACAGAAGTTGCACTGTTCACAAATCGCCAACTTACAAACCCAAATTATAGTAGGTAAATAACAAATATTGACCACACCAAGCGAATGACGAGACGACGCGACCGTCCGGTAGCAATTCGCCACTGAATTTACTTGCAGCGGCCCGAGGATGTGATATACTTGCAGCGGCGCGGCGAACTGACGGAGTGAAAGCCGCCTGGTTCTATTGCGTAACCGACAGAGACACTGTACTTTTGTCCATACTAAATCGTTTACGCAGTCGCTAGCGAGTACGGTAATGCAAACATTGCAAACTCACGGTAAGGGTACTGTGCGATATCAGAAAGCTCACGTTAACGAACAAAATACCACACACCGATCCCGACCCGCCTAAGAAGTCTCCTAAGAAACAAAACATAGGTATAGTCAACCAATTTGATTTCTGGGCCACTCCGTACCTTGTGTATGAGATCCCTTGCGGCATTCATATATATATTGACTCTGAGAAGGTACGAGTGGCCGAGAAATCAAATTGGTTGACCAAGCACAAATAAAAAAAATAGTCATGATTTCATTTATATTCATTCCCTCTCCTATCCCTTTTACCAAAACTATTACCTATAAAAATAGCCAAATGAAATTACCTCTTTAATATTACAGATCACTGAACCGTAGCTAATATTAGATCTCTATTTTCAGAGTGCTGTTATGGGACAAAGAGTATCGGTAAGGTAATTATAGCGAAACGAACGAATGTCCACTCCATTCAACAATGTAAAAAGGAGTAAGTAAAAATTAACCTCCCGAGTAGTACGAGCGGCCTTTTTTTACATCGAAAGTAAATACCTACTTTCAGTTGTTGATGAGTTCTTGACATCGTTGGGTTGCCAGCCAGCGTACGTGCAGTGAGCTAATTGCAAATCTTGAATGAAATACGGCCAGACCAATTTGTGAACTTCGGTTCCATTTCCTATCCAGCGAGTTTTACTTTATGTATCTTATATCTTTAAACGAGCATAGCAATTCTTGTATATTTATTTATTTATTTCGGGGATCTCAGAAACGGCTCTTTTTGATGAAATTTGGTATGTAAGGGATTTCGGGGACGAGCAATCGATCTAGCTAGGTCTCATGCAAGGGAAAACGCCGAGCAAAGCTCGGTCGCCCAGATATTAGGTATAATCAGCATACACATGTACATAAGTAGGTATACACATGTACTTTTACTTTTACTTTTGGGTCTTATCTCCAAGCAATAAACTGTTAGAATGTGGTAACATATGTACAGTCAGCCCATGAAAATGTTGAGCATACTTAGAACCTTGTCACATCGAAATCTAAGAAATATTTAGACTGAAACGTCATAAAATTTGAAACCTCTTTAATTTTACAAAGTACTAAAGAGCTCAACATTTTCGTTGGCCCACTGTACATATATTTGGTAGATTTTATTAAGCTTCGAATTTAGGTACATAAAAAAACACTATAAGATAAAGTTAAGCTTGATTTAAAAATGCTAGCTCCTACATGCGTCGGTACATATGAATATCACTCAGGTATTCTTGTGACGACGTGTTTAACGATGTCTCTGTTTTTCTACGAGTTGCTTTGGAAAATGAGAATTTATTGGAATCAGAAACCATTATCTGGGATACCGATTTTTATGCATGATTTTCATGGACCGTGCGGAGTCGGAGAGCATTCCCAAATAATCTCGGTTTCCTGCACTAGTTTATCTGTAACTAACGCTTTAATACATTAAGTATAGACTCTTCTCAGCTAAGCTGAGTTTAGTGAACCAAGTGACTAAACTCTCAGTATCTCGATTCCACTTACACCTCAGGGTTAAAGTCACTCAACAAACGCTGGAGCGCAAACTCTTTAGAGAATTCCAGTTTTTAAGCCGGAGGTTTCCTCTGGACTTTCTCCAAAAAGAATCCGGCTCGGCCTAATAAACATTTTAGATGTGTATTATTGAATCGCGGTTATGTGTAACTCTAAGCGTTAACAAGATTAGCTAACAATATCATAGGTAATAGATAATATCTTATGCAAACGTCACGATCACAGCCTAAATACACATTTTGCCTTATACATAGAGGTTTATTTAATGACATAATCAGGTAAGTAAATCGGTAATAATGACATAATTTTATTAGAAACCACAAAATACAAAACAAACAATATTTAACAACAAATTACAAATAAACAATACTATTTATTCATAAAAGTATACATAAGTTAGGTAAATTTACAACTTAAATTATCAAACACTGTCACCCTACAATGGATTAAAGGGCACAGCGGCTCTCTAGGAAACGACGTAGCTGACGAGCTGGCTAGAAGAGGATCGAGCCGATCCACAGTTGGCCCGAATCCAATACTCCCACTACCTTTTAACCAGCTAAGGTCATGGCTACGCCTCAGAACATCAAAACAACATACTGATCAATGGACAAATACCAGTACGTGCAGACAATCCCGGGACACGGTACCGTACCCGGATGCACGACTTACCAGACGAATGCTCTCCCTGAACAGATCGTCACTACGAATAATCGTAGGCAGCATTACTGGACATTGCCCGCTCAACAAACATTTATATGTTCTAGGTACGACCGACAGCCCCCTATGCAGGGGATGCCTGTCGGCCGATGAAACAGCCCCCCACGTCATCCTGGAATGCGAAGGTGTAGCTGCACAACGGACTCAAATCCTCAACGCACCGAGGTCACTCCGCGAAGCCTGTGGTGACACCAGGAGGATCCTGCGCTTCTGGTCGGAGTTAGGCTGGCTAGACCCCTAGCCAGCAAACGAACCACGCACAATGGTCCGACATACACGGACTAAGTGCGGAAAAAGGAGTCCATAACCATAACCATAACTAAAATTATAAATAAATCCTAAATAAAACTAAAAGGAATCTAAAACTAAATAAGCCTAAAAATGTCTGTGCCGGTGCCGAGGATGCTGGCAGAATCTCCTCGCTGGGATCGAAATTATATATATAACAACAATTGTCTTAATATTATGCAGAATTTATTCAACACTACTTATTATTCATATCCTTCTTATGATCCTTTCAGGTTCAACGTTCTCATGATCTTGATATGATCGGTTGAGAATATTTAGTAGCATTGGGATTTTACTTGCAGGTAGGTTAAGTGTTCGAGAAGGTATGCATAAAGATTCGTAAAAAATTGCTATCTTTTTCCTGTGTGTTTAATTTTAATTATAGTACATACGTGTTAAAATTACTAGTACGTAGACGGATATGGATGTTTATAGATGAAATCTGCTTTTTAAGGATTACCTACGTGAGTGAAAGCTGCGAGTGAGGAGAATACACCCTACAAAGATAAATATTAATAATAATCCAACCAACCATTTTACCACCATTTAACCTTTTTTTTCTTAATTAGAATTTGATAGTGCTTAGGTATACAGTTTGTTTTCTTGCAGAATTACACACTGTACATTACTGTTTTTTCCCTCGTTTTATTATTTGTTTTTGTGTTGCTTTATATAGATACTTATATTTCTTGATCTTAAGTAGGTTAAGTATTATCATTGTAATAAGCATATTTTTGTGAGAAAATGGCTGACTGTCGAGTTTCTTTCGGCGTTTCTTCTCGGCAGTGGCCTTTGTGAAACGCTAGTAAGGTTTGACTTGTAAAAGTGCCATTGCGGCCCATGCATTGGCATTTTGGGACTTACAGAATAAAGTTCATTTTTTTTAAATCACCAGTCTATAACTGTTTAAATGAAGTAGGTACACTTACCTAAGGTTTCAACAAAAATCAAATCTGTTATGGTTTTTTTTACTTGTCTTAGGTGCTCTACGGCAATAAATCCTTTTCTGTAGTAAACTTTTTCCTCATAACCTTTTATTTCCCCGAAAATGTGGGGAAATTAAGTTTCTATTTCTGTCATGAAGCGCAGATATAATATACCTAATATTTAATATATATACATGGATCTAAGCATTTTATTAGTGTTACTTTACCTGCTTATCTTTCTCTCTCTCTCTCTCTCTCTCATCTTAGCGCTTATCCCGGTTGCGTCCTCTGCTACAGCTTCGGCGCCCAGGGTCCTACCTACTTACCTACTCCTACTATACCTACCCTGCCTACTTATCTATTTGCTATTAATTTTACTTGTATGATTTATTAGTTTACTTTAACTCTTGCCATGATTATAATAACCTCAAGTCCTCGATCCTTGTTTCGTCTGAAACGGTAGTGTTCTCGAATATTAAAAAAACTTTGCTTCGCTTCGACTTTTATTACTTAGGTAGTACCTATGGAATATTCTTCTCTTTGAAAGAAACTTGTTATTGAAGGTAAGAACAGCTCGTAAATCCATCAATTTAAAAGTTGTTTTCTAATAAATTATTATTATGTCACACCTGGCCATAAAGTGGCAATTACCGCACGCTCCGCGCGCGGGAACTCCCACTTCCTGGCCAGGGGGTGACATAAAATTTTGTACTTAACACGGGCGGTAATAAAGAAAGCCTCAGATCGCATATTTAGCGCCCTTGCCTTCGGCTCGGGCGTCAAATACCTGCGATCTGAGACATTCTTTGTTTTACCGCCCTTGTTAAGTAATGTACTATTCACACACGAGTGTTATATATAATAATTTAGTTTTGATAACAGATGCTTTTAACAAGATACTGAGTTTCAAGTTCGTTTAGAAACAATATTTAGGTAAGTGTAACTGTTACTTACTTAGTTTTTTTTTAAATAATTAAGACAATTAGAATTTCACGAATAATTTATTTTATCAATATAAATAGCAATATAAATAGTCAACAATAAATAATATCAACTGGAAAATTATCAATTTAAAATCACAATTACTTAAAAGCTATAAAGGATCATAAATATTTCCATCTGTTTCACCTTCTTTGGATAAGATTCATAAACGTTTTAAACTCAACATTACAGTTACCTACCTACTTTCACTGCAAACAAGCAGATATGGTAACGAATTGTCTTGTAAAATTTTACACCCTTAAAACTTTCTTCTCATACAATATTGTACGCTCGGTGGAAATATGGCACATTATATGCATATATTATTATGTTATGTTCTACGGGTACAGATGGCTAAAGGTTATGGCTACCGATGTAAGGTGTACCTTTACCCGTGGAACGGCACATAGTGCGTCTAAGGTGACTTCCTGACTTGGCGGGGCGGGATCGATGTGTCATTTTCTTCTTTGACGTAAACTTACTGACGTCGCAAAGATTCCCACTTGACAGAATACTGCCAGCAGTAATACTATGCAGCGCCGGATCTAGATCTTTTTCGAGGGGGGGCAAAAACTACAAAATGCCGCCCCCGTCTGCATATATTGTCTTACAAATTGTTACCTCTACCATTTCATAACAGTAAAAGTAGCTACTAGTTATCTACTCTAAGGGGGAACGGGTTATAAAGTCATAACACATCTACGTATAGATGAAAACGCGAGCGCAGCGAGCTCGAAATCTTCAAACATTATGATGCAGATGCGGAAAATACTACATACGCATCAAGTCATAAAAAAACGCGAGCCCAGCAAGCGCGAATTTTTTTGTCCTGTCAAGACGTATTTTGGCCTGTCAAGAAGTTCGAAGCTATGAGATGGTGGTGAGTGCCGCCCCTAAATTTGCCGCCCCCTAACCTTGCCGCCCGGGGCATGGACCCCGGCTTGCCCTCCCCCCCTAGATCCGGCTCTGATACTATGCGCAGAAGCGGACCAGTACTGCCTTCGCATCGTCCCGCTTCCGCGCATACCGCGCCAGTCAGGAAGCACTCATTTAAATGTAGGGGCGCAGTAAAAACTAGTACTGAGTTGACTGACAGTTGACACTGACATTTGACAGTTTTCTCATATCGTACCGCCTCCGCACCGACAAATCAGGAAGTTTTAGGCACATATGATGTTATTGTACCACACGTCAACTGTTTAAGAAAAGCCGGACACTTTATCTATCTCAGATCTAACAGCTGAGGAATACAAGGTAATTTACCTAAATAGATCCTCGATTTAGAATTTCCAATTTCCAGACAATCAGCGCCATTTCGTCCGTCTTGTTTCAGATTTTCAAATCTTATCACGATTTAAAGTATATTTTCTACTTATTAATTTTGTTATTGAATATGCTGGGTCTCTGCGGGTAAGTCTGCGGGTTTTTTCTGAGGTCATCGTATTGTTTCCAGTTGAGGTACCAGAATGGTTGCTGATCTTGAGGCAGTTGTTGTACTCTGTTCCGGTAGTTTGGGTCTCCTTGAAACTCTAAAGGACCGGGTTCCTCGCTCCCGAATCTGTTGGCTATAAAGTCGGATTCCACTTGAGGGTAGCCTATAGGTCGGAGTCCAGCGTAAAACGGCCTTTGCGCCGCCGCGAGAGTGGCTATTATCGCGAGAACCAGAGCAATTCTGTGGAGCGCCATTGTCTGAAAACAAAAGAATGGTGATTAGTAAAGGTGAAAAGATACTTGATAAATGTTGCATGCTATTCGTTTCAGTTTTAATGGTTTGGAATCTAAGTAGGTACCTGGTCCTTTTCCGTTCCTAGTTTTAATTTTGTTTGGTTCCAGAAAATAGAAACGAAACAACGAAGAAGTCGATGACGAACATTTTTTTTTACTGGATGGTATAATACTTAAGCTTAGCTTAATACCAAGCTTAGTCAAATTCATAAATACAATGAAAAAACAAATCTATCACAAACAAAATAATTTCTCAAAGATTGTAACTTAGGTAGTAGGTATGATAGTAATACTATAATAGTAGTTATAAATAACAAAATAATGATTACCGTGTTTATGTTGACGTTGTCACAGTAATAAATTGCGAGGATATTATGTGAATTGTGGTTTCGCGAAGTACTTCGGTAGGCGTGTGGGCTCGAACTGTGTAGAGATCGGAAACTGGCTCATTATAAATACCTGCCAGCGCTGCGTCGCATAGAGTTAAAACATACTAGAGTCGTCAATAAACCTTTTTTTTTTTGACGCAGAGGAAATGCATTTGCGCATCCTCCCGGGCCCGGGGAAGGCCCATGGTGGGGGGTAAGTGGGACTTGCCCTTATGGTCAATAAACCCTGCCCAAGTTTTTTGAAATACTTTAATTAAAATGATTTCCTAATACATTCAACGGTGCCATAGTCTTAAATATTCATTTGTTAAGAGTTAATAATTAACAAGGTTACTTAAATACGTACCTAAACATCACTTTTAAAACCAAAATAACGATAATAAATTATAAATTTTTTAAAGGTTTATATTTAGAAAGGAAAGGGGATATCAAGACAATAAACGCAATATCAAGATAATAAGGCTAGAAGTAACATGGTACTGGAAAATCAAGTAAGCAACCTTAAATAAGAGCAGATGAAGAAATATGGACGCTTTACTAGTAATCATAGCCACTAGAGTTTATGTACAGTCAGCAGCAATGGTTGCTACGCGGCTGAGGTGCTCAAAATGATCTTCACACATCTTTATTATAAGGGAATAAGAGCGTGTGTAGATCATTTTGAACACCTCGCCCGCGTAGCAACTATTGCTGCTGACTGTATAATGTTAATTAATACCTAAGCCATTATATTATTTTCTAAGCCAATTTAATAAAATGACATACTGATAAATGATTACGAGTACGTGTAAGGCTATAAACTCGCTGTATACCAAGTTTCATAATTTTCCGTTCTGCCGATTTTGCGTGATTGAATAACAAACATCCTAACATCTAAAATCTAAACATTCTAAACTTTCGCATTCATAATAGGTATTGCATGCAGGCATGTCATTGTCCAACACACATCACATTTGACAAAACTTACGACACAATATAACTCAATGATCACGAAATCTATGGCCGATAAAACGGGTAATGAATTTCAATAAGACTGCAAAACAACAAACAGCAATAAATAGTATTATGGTAGTGCACGTGCTTACAATAATATTTGCCATCTCTAAATCTGCTCAAGTCTACGTGAAGACCCGTTTGCGATACGTCATCATGGGAATACTCGAGTTTCGTGTTGTGACGTCACTTTTGGTGGGCACGACCAACATGATTTCCTGACCATTTTGCGGAGATTCTTGCCTGTCTGTTATCTGATCACAGACAAAGGTCAAAGCAAAACGCGATGTTTATATTTTTTATAACATTTCGCGACCATTTTATTGGGATCTTTACGCACCTGTTACATTATCTCGACAGAAGGTCAACTTTAAACTGTTTATGTTTTTTGCCAGAATGGTGTCGAATGGTTTGTGTACACGTATGATCTATGATAACGATACGTAATTTATAGCGTATGCTTGGATAAAGTGTGAACTTATGAGGTCACTCTGATTATCATTTGCTGATAAAAGGTCTCTAATTAAAGCTGTGTTAGGAATATTGTATCATACGCTTTCTTTATGCCGTAAAGTAACTTAAGAATACTTTATATTAGATTTGGAATCATTGGTGTCCATTTAATAATCTTCAGTTTATTTTAATAGTATGCTATTTTCAATTTGCTTCGGCAACTTTTTTTTAACCTTCTGTGGCTTTATAGGCAGGACCCAATAAAACGATAGGAATGCGCTGTTGTAGAGTGATCTGGGGAAAATCCAGGGGAAATCTCCGACAAAAAAAATAAAAAAGTTTTTTTTAATTTGGGTTTCTACGAGTCTTTTTTTAAATAGCGGATAAACATGACATCTAAGCTATTTGGATTTTACTCAAAGAACATAGTCCATTTTTTGTGCCGACAGGATTGGTTTCATAAACCAGTTATTTTAAATAATTGTTTTTTTAGCATATGCGTGGCTAGGCTTATTTCTGAATATAGTGTGGGTTTTCCCATGGTTTTCCCTAGACTTTATGTAAATATATTTGGAGCTAGTAGCTACAAATATATTTACATAGTAGAATAAACGTTTTCCCTTAACGTAATTGCATATTATCTAATATAAAGACAGCGTCATTACTATAAAGATAACCTTAAAATTGAAAAGATATGTTTCGTTTATTGGTGACGTAAATATAGAATAATAAATTAACTTAAGACTAGCTTTAAAAGCCTAGTCAAAGAGTCCCTCTCGAGTTGTCCCTGACGCAAAGGTGGCTTAAATTGTTCCAAATCAATTACAGTAAAAAAAAATTTCATACATTTTGCTGACGGAAAACGCAAAGTTTATGACTTTTAGAACAGTTACTGTTGGTACTGGCCACGTATACACATAGCAATTACGTTTTTGTTAGAGGGAAAATTCGGGATCGCACTCATTTTTTTTCTGGCCATGGATTAAGGTAGGACAATTGGTATTTTAAGGTAGGGCATTTGGTATTTTAAGGTAGGGCATTGCCCCATAATGCCCCCCCTTAGCTACGGCCCTGCCTACAGTTATAAATGTAGTAGTAGTAGTAATATTCTTTAATGCACTAATGTTGCACTACTAATAAATAATGTATGCACTAATGTTTCGAATTTTTACGATTAATTACATTCCCAAAAAATATATAATATATATTTTTTTGGTATCTCAGGGAAGAACCTACTCCTGCTTACATAAATAATTAACTTCAACAGAAATTCCAATTCTACTTAATCATCGTTGAACTCGTAGTAACCTATGATATCGGTCGAGGAATAGGTAAGGTAGTGTAGATAGTAACCAACAAATCGCAAATTACAAGTATCATGATTGCTCAAAGTGTATTACTTTTAAAGTTGGGCCAGGAGAGGAAACTGATTGGGCTCTCTAGTTGGAATTTGTTTTCTTGACTTTAGTTTCAAGAACTTGAACCACTATGGCTTCTGAAAGTTTAACTAATATTTGCAACATTAATCAAGAAGAAGACTTACGTTGTCGGCTTTTCATTCAAAGTGTGCCTTTCCTGTGCCTTAATCTAGTTAGCCTATTGATTCGCCCATGGCGTATGGGTATAATTGTAAGGAATCTTTGAGGTGACTTAATGGCATCTCTGGTATTATGATTTTGAAAGACGAACTTATGAAAGTGGGAACATGTTCCCTTTTGTCAAGTATCTTAAATGGAATAATTACTCTTACATGAAATACCGTCCAATGATTTGTCCTTTACTAACACTCTACTGTAATTTTATTCGATTTACATTTAATTTTTATGACCCCTTAATTTTATTTAGATATTTAATAGTACTCAAAAGTTAGGTGATACGTATTTTTTCTTTTCAATATATTTTCATTTAATCCCCTTTATTTTAAAGTAAATACATATATACATGAAACCGTGTAAAAAATATACTGTATCTGTGTCACCTGCGACAGTGACAGTGAAAAATTTCAGGGGGTCTATCCTGACCACCCGAAGAGAAAAATTTGTGTTTTTTTCTCTATCGCTCGAAGCAAATGAGATAGAGACGGAGATATTAGAAAGATTTTAACCCAGTTACTTCACTTGACAAGATAGTCCCCACAATCTGACAAGTGTCGATATTAAAATTGTCAATGTCGCATCCACAGAGAGCTTTTATTGTTTTAATAGGATACATAAGTCAGGAGGATAAGAGAATATTCTTATTCAGCCTAGCAATGGCTTTTGCAGTTATTTCGAGAACTATCGAATATAAAAATCCAATATTTTTTATATACACGCAGCAAGCCCATATCTCTAAATGGATTGTTGCTTCATATCAATCCGCTAAGCTTAAATGATATGTTGCCAATTAAAGCCGTAATTGCGAAGTGGAAATAGTATAAAAACAAAGCTTTATGTAAACATACCTAACGATAAAATAAAAGGACGCCTAACTCTTAGCGTTATCTTAGTCATTCTTTATTTACCTATTTTTTCTCTATTTATTTACCATTTCAATAAAATTAACTAGGTCACAGTAGTACGGGGTGGGCAAATCAGGTATAGCTACACTTTGTTTTTGAAATTGTATTCTGTATACCTATATATTTTTTGTTAAATATAATATTTAGCGCCGGCAATTCAATATGGAAAATAATGTCAGACAAATGTCCACATCTGGCAACATGGCAGATGTCCCTTTTTATCGCCTCTTTCTTCACATTTTCACACATTTCCTGCGTTGTCTCAGTGACT
Organism: Cenopis cana; assembly: GCA_951800055.1. Classification (NCBI taxonomy): domain Eukaryota; kingdom Metazoa; phylum Arthropoda; class Insecta; order Lepidoptera; family Tortricidae; genus Cenopis; species Cenopis cana. Next base: position 5,902,386 of record OX637488.1, read on the forward strand.
GTGTCTCGGATATTTTGTTTTAATTGTTGAAGGTTCATTGGTCTGTTAGCAAAGGCACGTCCCTTTAGATAGCCCCACAGAAAAAGTCAGGAGCTGTTAAGTCAGGGGATCTTGGGCGCCTATCAATGTCGCCTTTTCTCCGACCGACCGAGAAACGTTCGTTGTAATGTTTCTATTATGGCGCGTGCCGTATGACACGTGGCCGCTTGCCATCTTGTTAAAACCACAAACACTCCATAAGTGGCGGCAAAAGAAATAACAGAAAACGGACTAACGGATTATAGTATTTCATTCAAAGTAGAAAGGATGAATCACTGCGGAAAACACATATTATTAAAAGGAGAAGGGAAACGTACATCGTGCCCACCCACCATTTGCTGGAAATCGATTCCTTCCGTATCGTACAAAGCTTCCCTTCATCAAACAGAGAAAATGACATCAAACAGGATTCCTTTTTCGGTGAAAGACGCCATTTTGAACAATACGTGCCATTCACGGCTCTCACTGAATCACGGAAGCAATCACAAGTATCATTTCCTGTCTTGTGGAATCAACTTAGGTCGTAAATAAAATTACAACTTAAAGTAATTCCAAAAAGTAGATGATAATGGAAAGTATAAACCGAAATAGATAAAAGTGGATACCAGTACAATATAGGGTAGGTATATTGTATTCAGAAGAACAAGGTTTCAAGCACGTATACATTTTATAGATGGTTAAATGTCTTAGGAAAGTAAGTTAGCAATATTATTTTGATCACATCAGCTTTCATTGGAGGTAAATTATCTTATTTTTCGCTCCGCTCAAACATGTCCTTATAAATACGCGGCGGATAAAATTCCAAAAATTATCTGCTTTTCTAGAAGGAATCACAAAGGCTATTCAAATTTTTGCTCATCCATTTTGTTCAGAATAGGTACTAGTCATGACCCTTTTGGTGACGGAAGGTGCATGACTTGCAGTAACGTGGTCCTTTCCCGATGAATATTAATCTCCACTTTAGTCATACACTCAATTTTCCTGTATGAGCAGGAAAGTCTTTTATCATTTATCAGTATTCAAGTAAGTTCGTTTTGTTACCTTGAGTCACTTGTTTATGAGTAATGTGGGTATTTATAATACAATAGCGGCTTGTAATTTTAAACGTTTCGTTTAGCGTTAAATATAAATTTTAGTCCAGCCTCTATTAGAATAATGATTTAATTTTATAAACGGTCGGCAACGCGCACGTTGCCTTTAGAGTTGCGAGCGTCTATGGGCTGCGGTGTCCGCTTATCATCAGATGGACCGTAAGCTGGTTTGCCACCGTCGTTGTATAAAAAAAACTAAAATATATATTTTGAAAGGTCGTAATAGGTCTATAGGATTTGGTTAATATTACTTTTATAAAATTTTGAAAGTTAAACATCTTGTCTTTTTTGTGTAATGGATGGGCATAACTCGAACCCTAATCCCTTAAAAGGGATTTGGGTTCTAAAATAGAAAATACAGAAAATATCGAACAAACAAAAAGCTGCAATCCATTTAAGACCCACGTTCTTTGATATACAAAACACGTAACGTCGCACCAGAATCAAAATTATATATGCAGTGCGCTTTGCGTTCTGATTCCCCAACTTTACATAAAAAGGTACAGCTAAAAAGGTACAATACTGTATTTGACAGACTGCGACCGTGGAATCTAAACGGATATTACATGCGGTTTCAAGTTTGCAAGTTAACCGCAGGGCTAAGCCAGGGTAAGCATCGTGTGCATATTAAATGTGTTCGTGCTGACATTACAAAATTAGACGACTTTCTGATTTGTCGATGCTAAGCCGGCACGATATGAGAAAACTGTCAGCTGTTGTATCAACTGTCAGTCCAGTAAGCACCATTTTTTGTTACGCTCTTGGATTCTCGTCGCCATCCATAGAGAAAATTAAATATATACTGAGAATAGAGTTATCAGTCAAGCTTTATGGTTGCCGCGCCATCTCTTGCGCAGTTCCAAAAAAAATGGCCATCAAGCTGACTATTACACTAACGCACACATACTTACGCACACACGAACACATCACCCACACACCAATACGTATTCATACACACACACACACACACATACACATGCATACACGGACGCACCCACACCCTTACGTTTCAGTGACAGATCTGATAAGTAAAATATAAATACGCAACATTGGTAGAATTATTTATTTAACAAACACTAAACACATAAGAAACTCTCTCTCTTCCTAGCTATTAATCCCACATGGTGGTGGGGTAAGCTTTCCGCAGTAATCTTCGCCACTTCGCTCTATCTTCAACATCTTCTTCGGATGCCTGACACTCTATCATGTCCTTTAGCACTACATCCAAACAATTTATAAAATGTTAACAAACACACAATATTCACAATAAAACTCAAGCTACGATTTTATTTCAAAATTTTAACAGAAAATCTTATTTTCTTGACATGACTGATCATTGACAATTTTGACATACTTATTGTTTTTTTGTTGATGAAGCAAAGAGGTCGGAGAAGGGATATTTGAGTCATTCTTAAAAACGCAAAACTAGACCCGGAGACTGTAGCGCCCTGCTGCATAACGGATGATTCGTGTAACTAGTAGCATTTTAGCCAATCAGAGCGAGGCACGGCGAGGATTGCGGCAAATGTACTAAGTGAAAACCCCATGGTCGCCATCTTGGCAACAGTCACGTCTTTATTTTTGATAAAATGGTTTAATTCCTTTTTTCGTAGTTAAATTATCCCTTCAGTAACTCTGGCAAAGGCCCTTGAGGCTGCCATTTCTCTTTTACTACACGATAATAATACTGCGCTCTTTCATTGAAATGAGTGCTTTATCACTGGCGCGCGGGATGCGCGCGGAAGCAGGGTGATGCGATACAGTACTGTTTATTGCTACGATGCTATGATAGTAATACGCTCATGAGGAAATCTGTGCGATATCAGTAAGCTAACCTCAAAGAAAAAAATACAAAATATCGATCCCGCCCCGCCAAGCAGAGATAAGCAAAATTTATTCCAATGTCGAATAACGAATAAGAATAACCAAAATTATTGTTGAATGATTATTTTTATTCGGATAATTTATTCGTAAAATAATTCATTCCCGAATACTTTATTCGTGCAAATAAACAACACAATCACAAATCATTCGTCATTTGAATAGCGGTTGATTGATTCTTTCGCGAATAATGAATTATGCGGCGAAAAAAATTATTCGAATAATGCCCATTTCTGCCGCCAAGTCGGGAAGTCGCCTTACATAGACTTACGACGAAAGGTAAATCTCAAGTACCTACCTATGTTGTATAACGCTTAGCACGTTGATCCATCTTTGCTTATGTTCTACGAATTGTGATTCTGTAAGCTTTGCGTCTGATCTGATTCTCGTTTCTTGTTGTTTGAGTTTAGCGGGTTATGCGTGAATTGCAGTTTTTAAAGTGATATAATCTGTGGGTCTATTTCAATCGACGCAATGGTATAATATTGGGATGACATTTGTAGTGCGCACTTTCTAGCATGTCCAGATTAGCGCATGAAGGAAATAAATTCCATTCCAATGTATTACAAGTACGTCAATTTAAATGTACCTCCCGATCTGCGTTGATACAGTGACGCAATAGCTTCGAAATTTACTCGTAAAAATAAACATTGGAGTTACGCATTTGCCAATTAGAACTTTTGTTTACGTAAGGTCAATGTCCCAATGCTCTACACTGCATAACTTTCAATCTTATGTCATAGTGACAGATGTGAACGATAGGCGTCAACTATTGGGCTTAAAGGTGTCGAGCATTGGGACGTTTACCTTACGTCGTCATATTCTGGGACAATTCCACAGATCGAGAGATGGCCTTCAAGGCACAAAAAAATGTTTACGATCAGTACGTAGGTGACCCACAACCCACAACAGAATCTTGTAAAATCATTTCATTCCTAAATCAGTTTTTGGCGGCAACCCAGGATACTGACGTATTTGCTGATAGTTAGGCCACTTTGCGATCCAGTATTAATCGCTTTCTAAACATTAATTTTTGGGACATTTAAATTTAATTGTTTTGATTAATGGTTCATTTGTAAAAATATGTATCTGATTAATAATGTACTTTAAGTTAAGTTGTAATTTAAATTAAGTTTCATAGCTGGACTTATCAGTAATGTCATGTAAGTATTTGTAAACACAATTTTATGAATAATAAAGAATTAAGCACAACAAACTGACATTACCAAGTTAAAGTTGGGAGCTCATGAGGACGTTTCAAGGTAAAACTCAGGTTACTTGGACTTAACTTTAATGATTAAAATATAAGATGAGTGAACAGCTTGAAGCTTAAACTGTAACTAACTTATTCTATGTAAGAACTATCTCATACACAGCGGTGGGCTTGATTCCCGGTACTCGCCACCTGTGCGCGGGCGCTCTGGGCATAACATCCTTACCGCAATGTCAGCGGTTATGCATTCACTGTAACTGGCCGGGAGGCCCGGGAGTCAACATACATAACTCTTCCCTCCGCAAGTTCAAAATCCTCAGTCGGACGATTTTGCGACTGATGATTTTGAAAACATAAAAGTTTCTTATATTTAGCAAAAATGGTTATACATGTGCCTAAAACTAGGATTATATATAGCCCCAATGTCCAGACACTGATACCTTTCACTTTCACTATGCTTTCATTACTACTTTCCACTATTTCACTATCACTTTTCTGTAACGCATATTGTATGAACTGCAAATCCGCCAGGTTAACTCCGTTCAAATTCAGAGGCTTCCTCTCTGGTAGCGGTGTCGGCATATCGATCTCTGGTAGGTTTATAATTGGTAATTTTGTTACTGGTACATCCTTCCCTTTTATTAAATGTTGGCTCAAAAAGATGTCTGTGATCCTTACTTCACAATTGTCTTCCAAGGTAAGTATGTAAGTGCCTCGGATCATGTGCTGAGTGACTCCTGTTTCGCAGAACCTCTTCAGTGTGAGGGGCTCTTTTGTAAAAATTAGCCATTGATTTAGTTGCAGGGTTTCTATTTTTAGCCCTTGTATGTTAGCAACCACAGGATGGCAAGAGCTGGTATTTGTGTTAAATTTCATCAAATCTGCTACGCAGCGGTCAGGGGTTAACGGGAGTATTTCATTTTCTTGGCAGAGGAAATAGCCTTCTTCAATCTCCATACACGGTGTAGCAACCGGCTCGGTTTTCGACCCTTTTACGAGGATATAAGGATGTACAGGTATGATAACGGTTATTTGGTTATGGATATTTACGGTTGGTAAGGGTAAGATTTTATAGTAGGAATAAGTTTCCTTTCGAATAACTGGAATGTCTAGCAAAAATGTTATTGTACTTCCTTTAGTGTAAGCTTTTAATTCTATACATTGTTCAAGTTTTAATAAGTTCTCTAAGTTAACAGGGTACACTAAAATGTTCTTTGATTCAATAGTTCTTAGCATAGTTAACAATTCATCGCTATCCACAATGGTTTGGTGTAGGGTTCTTAACTTACTAAATGTTATGGCTGTTTCTATTTCATCCAGGCGGACATACAGCGTCATAAAATTATGCAAAAACAAATTAAATGTAAGAATGATTTTGTTGACGGTCTGATTACTTGCAGTTTGGTTAAACATTTTTCTTAATTCCCATATTTCCTTGTCCAGCTGAATGAAGTTAGATCGAGAGGAATTGGTGGCATTTATGAATGAATCCGCCATTTTTCTAACCAAGGTGAACCTTTTGTTAGTTGCATCCTGGCTCGACTTTAATTCGTTTATCAATCTATCATACCTAAGGGCGTCTTGGTGATCTAGATTACCAGTTATAGCCTTAACTAAAGAGCCAAGGGGGTTTAGAATTCCACGTTTAACTCTACGCGATGGGAGTATTTGGGCAATTTTTTGTATCGTTATATTCTTTATGTGATCTGTCTGGAGTTTAATGTTTTTTAACTCTGAGTTAATACCCCTTTGTGTATAAAAGATCGAAATATGTTTGCATAGATTCGCGTACCTGTTAATGTTGAATTCTAAATCTTCACAAAGCAAGTCTAAATCTAAAACTTTAACTATAGTCCATTTGTCGTGACTAATAACCGCTTGACCCTGTCTAATCGGAAAAATGCCCCTGTCATTTTCCATTTGTTGAAGAAGGAGGGTCTGGCTCTGTATTCCCTGGATCAGCAGGAGGGCGGCAACCCTGCGAAAGACGTTTAATATCCTTAATTGGAGTTTTAGTCTTTCTGCCGCGAATTTCTATTGGTACAATATTTCTAGCAACTTCTCCCGTAACCTTTGCTTTTTGATAGCGAGGTGCATCTTTACTACGTCTTACATTGACCCCTTTTACGAATACTGTATCTCCTTCTGTAACATCGAATTCGGTTTCGCCACCCCGTTTTTCCCTAACTTTATCTTTTTGTTTCAAAATTTTATCAGTCAAATATTTATAGAGATATTGCGTTTTCTTAACATGATCTCGAACTAGTTTTTGAGTATACTGTTTGTTAAAATCCACATCAAAGACATCGTTAGAATCAGTGTGACCGAATACTATTTCGAACGGGGTCAAGCCCGTTGTGGAGTGTATTGTTGAATTATATGACATGATCGCATAGTTCATGGTGGATATTACATCGGTAAGTTTGTATTCACGCTTAGCTAAACGGTATATTTCCAAAATGGTAGAATGAAATCGTTCTATAATACCCATAGAGTTGGGATTATGCGGAGTGCCAATGTGCATGTCTACTTTGTAAAATTCTAGCATCTCTTTTAGTAGTGTGTTGTTGAACTCCGACCCTGGGTCTGAGCTCCACCTTTTAGGAATGCCATATAACGAGAAATATTTTAGGAGGGCCTTGATAACTTCGGGGGTAGAGCGATTTGGGATTTCAAAGGCTTGCCCTAATTTGCTAAAGGCGTCTATTATGGTAAGGAAGTATTGCCCTTCAATAGAGAAGAGATCAACAAAAATTTCTTGAAAAGGTTTTGTCTGTGTTTGTGTGAGTTGCAGCTTAGGTTTCAGTGGTTTTCTGTCATATTTCATAGTTTGGCAAGTCTCACAGGAATTAATAATACTTGCTACAGTGGTGAGCATATTATTCCAGTAGTAAGTTCGTTTTAGATGCATTAGAGTTTCCCTAATGCCACGATGGCACGTTTTGCCTTGATGATACTGTTTTACGATATCGCGTTGTTCATTTTCATCATCAACATATATTACTCTTTCAGTGCATTCAAAGAACCATACGGAGTCTTTTCTATAAAGGGCCATCACTGCTTGGGTGAATTGGGCTCTATGAGCAGCATTTTCGAAATACATAAAGTATTTAATCTTGGGCCTTATATATTCTTTCAGGAACTGTTTTACTAGATCAGGTCTATCTCGGGGAAGGTGGACTTCTAACACCTTTTGTTTATCTCTTGCAAGGTCTTTTACGCTTATATGATTTCTATTCCAATCATATATCAGTATTTGATTAGGTTTTGTATCAATGGCTTCGTGAAGAATTGGTATACCAATGGTATCTACGAGCTCTGCGGAGTGTGCAGTATCTGTACTAGAGTCACTATGTTTCTCTGAAGCCGTTAAAGTACTTGACGTAGATGAATGTGCCGTTTCCGTATCAGAATCATTGCCTTCCCGATCGTATTGTTCATTTGGATCGACGTTTGCACGCATTGAATTTTGGTCATCAGTGTCATCATTTTCTAATACATTAATTACAACACGGGATAAGGCATCCGCGTTCGTGTTTTGTTTCCCGCTTTTGTACATAATTTCGTAATCAAACTCCTCCAGTCTCAACTTCCATCTCGTTAACTTACTGTTAGGTTCTTTGATAGATTTTAACCATGCGAGAGGTCTGTGGTCTGTATATATAGTAAACTTTTTGCCATAAAGGTAAGGCCGGAAATACTTGGTAGCCCAAACTATCGCTAGCAGTTCCTTTTCAATCGTGCTGTAGCGCGCTTCAGCATCGTTCAGAGTACGACTCGCATAGGCGATAGGTTTGTCGCTGCCAATAGGGCCTTGGGAAAGGACGGCGCCAATTGCTACATTTGACGCATCCGTGGTGAGAACGAATGGTTTAGAAAAGTCAGGGAATTGAAGCAACGGTGCATTCACTAATAATTCTTTACATTTTTCAAACGCCGTCTTATATTCGTCCGTTATTAGAATTTTCTTTCCTTTGTTTTTCTTCTTCAGACAAGCGGTAAGTGGTTGGGTTATTTTGGAGAAATCTTTTATGAATTTGCGGTAGTATCCTACAAAGCCCAAAAAGCTTTTAATTTCTGTCGGTGTTCGAGGAAGGGGAAAGTTGAGAACGGCCTTTATCTTGTCATCATTGGGTTTGAGGCCGTCTTTTGTGACTTGGTGACCCAGGTAGAGTACCTCTTTTCTTAAGAATTCACTTTTGTCTAATGTGACCTTTAAATTTGTTTCTCTTAACCTGTTAAAGACCTTGCGTAATTTTTCTATGTGTTCTTGTAGACTTGTTGAGAATATAATTATGTCATCCAAATATACGAGGCAATGTGAGCCTTGTAAGCCTCTGAGAACATTGTCCATAGTACGCTGAAATGTAGCGGGTGCTGTTTTCAACCCGAATGGTAGGCGGGTGAATTCATAGTGTCCTGATTGTGTCGTGAATGCAGTTTTAGGTCTGTCTTGTTCGTCAACCTCTACTTGGTGGTAACCGCTCGCCAGATCTAGAGTGCTGAAATAGTTGGCTCTTCCTATTTTATCAAAGAGGTCAGTTATATTAGGAAGCGGATATTTGTCGTCGATGGTTATATCATTTAGGCGTCGATAATCAATTACCATTCTATATTTCTTTTCGCCGCTTGCATCTTGTTTTTTTGGTACCAGGTGGACCGGAGCGCTCCACGGGGAATAAGATTCCTGCACCACGTTGTTCTTAAGGAGCTTATTGACTTGTCGCTGAATTTCTTCATTTTGCGAAGGTGGGTGACGGAATGGCCGGATGTAAATTGGATCTTCGTTCTTAGTCCTGATTTTATGCTTTACGTTATTAGTAAAGGTAAGTGGCAATTCTTCGCAGTAGAAAATGTCGCGGTATTCGTGGCAAAGTTTTTGTATGCATGCTCGTTCTTCGGCATTGGTGTGATCTAATCGTAACTTCGACAAATTTTGTTTTAGCAGATCGTCCACATCGCAATTTGCTCGAGAAGTAAAATTAACTAAGACATCATCTTCATTGAATTCAATCTTTTCAACGTGTACGGCTTTTTTAAATTTGATTGTCACATTATGTTCGGTCGCGTTCTGTATAACTGTAGTTGCAAAATAGTTTTCACATTTGACTAATGCAGATGGCATTCTTACAGCGTCCTTGAACTCTTGAAAGCATACAATGGCTGTTCCGTCGCGGAGATCCGTTGGAATCTTGACTCGTGTCTCTGTTCTTGGCTCTAAGTTGATTTCGCAGGGGGGGTTGTATATAATTGGTATGCTTGTATTCCGTGTGTGTAACATAAGATCTTTCATGTTCACTGTTGCGTCTAATTGTTTGAGTAAGTCAGATCCGATGAGTCCGTCATAACCTTGGGCGACATCATATACATAAAATTTGTGATATTCCGTACTTTTAAATGTTTCTAGAAGTGGTATATATATAATTTCGTTATGCATACTTCTTGCGTGGGTGCTGATCACCTCAAAGGGCTCTGTGTATTTAAATTCCGAAAAATAGCGATTGGCCAGCGTATTATTTATGAAAGATCGGGTGCTTCCCGTGTCGATCATAAAGCGTGCACCGATTTCCGGTAACTCTATACACGGTAATTTCGAAATTTTGTCGCAATTTAATTCGATCACTAACGCTTTGGGGTTTTCGAGGCCGTTAACTGAAAATTTTCAGTTTCGATTACGTTTTGTTCATCATTCGCGTTTTCTTCAGGTATTTCTTCGATTTGAGTCGGTTCAACAGGCTCTTGTTCATAGTAATATTCGTTGTCTAAATACTGCGGGGTGTCACTGTAAAACAGGTTATCATTTTCGCATGGCACGACCAAGTTGTTCTGTCTAACTGTGCGCATGGTGACGTCAGAATTGTCAAGGGCTCTTAGGTTTGGCTGAACCCGTGGACCACCAAACCGAAAGCCTGGAGATGCTGTTTGTTGGTTGAAACCGTGATTGGGCAAAGGCCTGTAGCCTTGTTGAGCAGGAGTGCCAAATCTAAATCCATTATATTGTTGGGGTGCACCATACCCAAATACTTGATTAGAAGTAGGCCTAAAACCTAGCTGTGGCTGATTTGGGATACCAAATCTGAAACCCCGATTCGGCGTTGAATTGGGTTGGAAACCATTTGGTCTCGGTGTCGAATTTTGAGGAATGCCAAATCTAAAATTGTTTTGTTGAGGAACGCTAAAATAACGATTTTGTGGTGGTTGTTGGAAGGTCAGACGTGGCTGTGAGTTTTGCTGCTGTTGCACTGGACGCGTGCCGTTTTTAGAATTGTACTGGAGTTGAAAATTCACTTCCTCAGTTACCACACTTAACGCACTCTCCAAAGTGGAGCAACCCTTCAGACGCACTATCCTAAGCATGTGCTCGGGAAGGTTATACAAAAACGAGTTTAATGCGGTATTATTATATATTGTCGTCTTAGCATTTCGTAATTGTTCGTCGTCAGTTTCATTGACCTTAGCAAATAAAGTACTTCTTACGTGCTGAATTCTATTGCAAAAATCGGTGTAAGATTCTCCTTGTTTAATTTTTAAATTTTCTAATTCAATAGCAATACATTGCTCTGAACGAGGATCACCGAAATGTTGGCGTAATACACTTTTTAATTGATCCCATGACACCAAATCTCCTCGTTCACTCAGGAGGGTCGCAGCCCTACCAATAAGTCTGCTCGTTACAGCATGAAATACATATTCATCTTGAATAACATTTTCATCTACACCTCTAAATCTCTGAATTACATATTCAGCTTTACGGATGAATAAATCTAATTGTTTATTGTCACCCTCAAATCTAGGGATGATATCAATCATCTCTTTGGGAATTACTTGTAATTGTACTTGAGCCATTTTATTTTAATAAAATTTATGATCAATGTGAAATCACGAATTTCTATTTACTGGCTCAAAAAAAAAAACACAAATTTATTTATTATATTTTTTTTTTTTTTTTTTGAAAAATTAGCACAAAACACTTTTAGCACTTATTCCTATATCAGTTTCTTATAATTTACGCCACTCTATCGATGGAGAGCAGAGCACGATAACTTAAACACTATTTGCTAGAGTTTCCAGTGAAGTTTATCCGAAAATCTACTATTAACAACTACTACTAAACCTACTAGTAACACGAGTTTTCACCAGCTTTCAGGAAAAATCAGGAATAAGCAAGGAATGCAAAAAGGTCTACTCACAAACCGCCGATTGCCATGACTTCCGCCGCTGATGACACCTTTTATCACGTACCTCACGTTGTAATTCAATTAATGTCCACAATTTAACTTATTTATTTGGTTCGAAGATATTCGAGTTACGCGTGAGAACCAATAGTAGTGTTCTTTATCACGCGACGCGACTATACGCACTATTTTCACGAATATCCTTCAAGGCTGCGCCAGTTAAAGTTGGGAGCTCATGAGGACGTTTCAAGGTAAAACTCAGGTTACTTGGACTTAACTTTAATGATTAAAATATAAGATGAGTGAACAGCTTGAAGCTTAAACTGTAACTAACTTATTCTATGTAAGAACTATCTCATACACAGCGGTGGGCTTGATTCCCGGTACTCGCCACCTGTGCGCGGGCGCTCTGGGCATAACATCCTTACCGCAATGTCAGCGGTTATGCATTCACTGTAACTGGCCGGGAGGCCCGGGAGTCAACATACATAACTACCATGCCTTTATATTTACGTAACAGCAGGTACCAATACGTTAAAGCCAACATGGAGGAATCTTCTGTGTTTGAAAGTCCTCGCGAATGTAACAAACTAGAATTGTAAATATAATCAATAAAATAAAAGGTAAGACCGATGCGTAGTACGAACGATAATAGTTATGCATACAATATCCTTCGCTTACCCTTGTCCAATTATTTGGGGTCGGCGCATCATGTTTTTTGTATACTAAGTAGCCTTCTCTGTAACCTGTTATCTCGCCAATCACTTCCTCCCTCGCGATATCATATCGTATTATGATGATAATCGTCATCATCATACGAGCCGAAAGACGTCCACTGCTGGACATAGGCATCTCCCAAAGAATGCTACCAATGACGGGTCCTGGACCACCATATCTACCTACTTCTCATATCTGTTGTGTGACAATAAATATTTTTTCTTTCTTTCTTTCCATATCCAGCTCACTCCCGCGACTTTTGCCGGTCATCAGTCCACCTTGTAGGGGGTCTACCAACGCTGCGCCTTCCGGCCATGGTCGCCACTCGATAACCTTTCGGCCACAACGGCCATCGGTTCTACGTGCAATGTACCTTGCCCACTGCTACTTTAGTTAAGTGATTCCAAAGAATATATCGGTTACTTGTTATACTACGGACGGCCGCATTTCTGCTGCGATCACGCAGAGAAACACCCAGCATAGCCCTCTTCATTGTCCTCTGAGTGAGATTTTTCGCCTTCTGATGAGGCCCATGGTGAGCGACCACGTTTCAGTACCATTATTATGATGATAATATTATTGTGGAAAGTTATATGAGATTTCAAGTTCCCTGGATTCTTTTAGGATTTAACCGGGAAAATGCAACGAAGATGATGACTATGGAAAGTTCTAATTACAACTACAATTTTACACAGTTATTTCCGTATTGTTTGGTGCACATTGTGACATCACGCGTTACGTACTATGAGTCATAGCATAGTATTACATATTCTAATCATATTCAAAGTGCAAGAAAAATCATAACAACGCAGAGGTTTGAGCTTCAATGTGGTCGGGTTTTACCTCATTGACGCATAACGATTATGGTAATAAGAGTACAATAAATACATTGTTTAATTCGAAAGAAAATTACAGATATTGTTATTTGAAAGCCATGTTTACATATCTGTTTTACAATCTGCTTCTGTTGAATTATGAAATTCGGACTTATTTAAAATGAAGCGTAATTTAGAAGATACTTAAAAACACCGTAAATGTGCTTGCTCAAGCTGCTGAGGCGAAAACAATATTGATCAAGAAACTTCAATGTTTCAGCTTGGTTTTTATAACTCGTTAGTGTTTAGCACAAATTAGAAAAAGAGACGTGGTTATCTTTATTCTGAATAAAGATAACCAGGAATAAATTATTCATGAGGCAAATTCGTTTCTAAAACCTCAGTGCTGTAAACTTTGCGCAAAAAATTGCCCTTTCTCAGATAAACATAAAATTCAATTTACCCTTTCCAGTGGTAACCGACAAAGTTTTAAAACGACGAGCTAAAAGCTTGGAGTTTGGGAATGGGGAAATAAAAATTCTTACCTCTGTTGAAAATGTAAAGTCTAATATATCGACAGAGATAAAAGATAATACTTATAATTTTCAAGATTCAGACTTTCCAAGTGAGTATCAACCGTTGCTATATTATTAATTATTAGGATGAATGTTGTTAGGATGATGTTTGATCATCATTTAATTGTTCCATCCCCTGTTACAATAGTAGGTACGAGTAGCAGAAAATTTGGGAAACAGTGTTGCATTGAAATGAAATAAAAATGTCCAGACTACGATTTATTTCAAAGATTTGTTTACATACTTTTTACATCATGACATAAAAAACAATCTCGCTTCAAATACAATAATTTTATTAAATTTTAAAATCACTGTGTATCTACGCAGAGATATTTATTACTACAAGCTTCTTAATAAGAATTTATCACCATAAATATTTACCATAAAATGTACACAAGTTGCAACATTTACATAATTAAATCTTTAATTAGATCTTTGGTCTTTTTAAATTAAAAGTTACAATATTCATATTATAACATTCATTGTACCATTCACCATAAATGTACTCATTAAAAAGTTCAAATGATATACCTACCTAATCTTCTGCTTCTTTTAGGTTTCATCCACAGCCATAAAAAATATGCATTAAGCCGGATCATATTCCCCTGAGTTAGAATATTACGACAGAACGACATCGGTTTCTTACATTTAGGCCGGGTTTTATAAAGATCCGTTAGACCAAATGTCAGATCAAATTTCAGTAACTCCATACATTTTTTGACATAACATACTGATATAAGGTCTAACGGATCTTTATAAAACCGGGCCTGAGTATGGTTATGCATCCCATTCACTTGATGTGCTCCGACAACACGGGCATACTGTATCAGGCATCAGAGGGCAAAAAAAATCAAGATAGTGATAAGTATGAATCTCTTTAAAACGCTGTATATTGTTGTAAGATCATAAATTTAGAAAGAAAGTCGATACTATTTTTGTTTTTATTATATATTTTGCAAGTAGGCATACAACTGTGACTAAGTTTTTATAAATAGTCTCCTGTGATGCTTAAGAGATATGCGCCATAATAAACGGGTAAACACCGTTTATGATTGTCACGTAACATTTGGGTCTTAAACCCTATATTGGGTAATTTTGAGTCTTAGAGGAGACGTCCAAGAAATAATTGATTAGGCAAATGAAAGCATGGAACCAGCATACATGAAAAAAAATTGTTTCCTCAGCGGCTTTACAACAGTTATATAATGATACTTAAAGTAAATATATACAAAGCATTTAACCATATTTGATAGGATATGTTCTTATCCTACACATACTTAATTTAAACACCCTTTATCTTACGGCTTCTTAAAAATTCCTTATTCAGCCACTGACAAGAGGGACGCAACAATAGGTACGTTGAAATAACGATAGTCCCACGGAGAAACGAATTGTTTTGTCCCTTTCGTCAGTGACTGAAAAGGTAATGTGTAGTAGGTACACTATACAACGAGTCAATTGAGGGCCACAGTCGTATATCCATTCCAGAATTTAACCTTAAACTTCTAACAACAAGTTCGAATTTCAAAGTCCCAGAACTTCACTGAAATAGCCTACGCGATCACAGCACAGAACGACTAGCACGCACATACACTGTCTTTTTTTATACTTGCTCGAAAGCGTCCTGGAATCTGACCTATCTGTTGATACACTTGTCGTCTCCAGTGAGGAAGTCGTTGGTGTCTCGGATGCTCATGATCGTGACACCGTCGCTGTTATTCCGACTCATGATGGTCTTTTTCTTAGTGCTTCCGTAGTCGTAGTTGGATATCACAACGCTTTCTGTTGGATTCCTGCAAACGTTGATAGGGCATTACTGAGGAATGTTATGGAGAAATAAAAGCACCAATGTCAAATGATAAGACTGGTATAGGTAGTCCTCCTCATCGATTTCGATGACGGTGACCCAAAAAAATTATGGATTTATGCTATTGTGAGCTCTGATATGGCTTGATGATAATTATATATGATTTTTGAGTTTGACTTGACTTGCTAGGCTGGGAGAAGTTAGGCCATCTTAGTAGTCTACCTTCTTTCACGGTATCCAATTTTGAAGACTTTTATGTATAAGAACAAGATGAAGTGTGTAAAATTAAAATAATTTTGTCATACATAGATTACTCATAATTTTGGTAATGTTTTCTTAGAAGTCTTCTCAATTTTTCTTCCCCTGACAGCTTCATGTAACGTACGAATAAAAGTGCGTTTAATGACAACTAAAATCTGACAAATCTTTATAAAACCGAGTTATTGGGTAGTATAATTTGTTTTGCAATCGTTCTGATCAGATAAGATAAAGAGAAAAAATGCTACGCACATGACTCATAATGTGTCATTCCCACATGCAACCTAATAGTATACCTATTTAATGTGTAATTGCTGCATAATTTTCTATCCTAGCTTCCATTACGAAAGAATGAATGCGCGCCGTGAGAAATTAAGATAGTGAGTACCTATCTGACAAATCTTGGCAAACACTCCAAATGTATGTTATAGTGCGCGCCATCCACGACGACGCGCCCCTCCACAGCGCATCTCATACTAATTTATGCCGATGCGCAATTGTACGGAACGGGCGGTGAAGGGGCGCGTCGTCGTGGATGGCGCGCACTATACCTGTTGTTTATGTTAAAGAGTAGTCTAGTAAGACCATTCTATAATATGAAACTATATAAATACTCATACAGAAAATAAGAGTACGTAGAAATTATGTAAGGAATATTGAACACAATTTTACTACAGAAAATCATAAATAATAATAGTGAAAGTGAAAGTGAAAAAACATTTAGTAAGCATAGAATTTATGAACCCGTTTGTGAAAAGTTTGGAGTCAAGTGGGAATTTAAATCAACTCGTTAACTTTATGAAGAAAATTACCTATCAAAATTTTTGGACCGCGTTATTATCATATTGATGCATAATATTCCTTTGTGTCCTCAAACTACTCCAGTTTTATTTTTATCCTCTCTTAAAATATTACTTTGATATCAGCTTTGTAGTGGAATAAACTTCGTATATTTGCATAGTTTTGCCTTAAATCCAGAAAATAAATTATGTAGCATGAGAATAAGATGGCAAACAAGAATTTTATGCTAAGAAAAGTCTTCGCATAAAATTACTAACAAAGGATAACTGCTTACTGAGAATACGAAACAGAATACGCCTGAACTTAAAGGATGATATATATGAATTTAATGATTAGATTATAATGAATATTTGCACGCCTACACCGGCTGAATACATGACACTATACATAATATTGTAACATCCCTTTTAATACTGTGTTCTATGCAAATAAATATTTGATTGATTGATGATTCACGCGAGACCGTTCCGTGTCCGGTCCGGCCCGTTTTCTAGTAGGTACAAGAAATCAACCGCCGTCGCGCGTCCTGTATAGGGAACATGCATTAAAGATTACATCGAGAAATTATATCAGTAATCCAATAATGTGAGCCATTACAAGTTTATTACTGGAAGATTTATTCTGAAATTATTATTTTATTGCGAGATATTTTAATTAAAAGTTACGTAAATTGAAACGTAATTTACTATTGTCAGTCACTTCAGTAACTTCAGTTGAAAACATTGAAAACTATTTATAAAATAGAATATGATTGATTATCAATGATTTATTAAATTAAAAGAAACTGAAAATGATTTTCATGCGCCATGAAAAGTTTGACGTCTGCAGTAGTGACGTTACGTCAAGGCAGTGAGAAATTTGAATTGTTGGTTTTTATTTTTAAGTAATTAAATTATTTTTGCATATTTTTACTTTTCCGTTTTTGGTAATTTTACCTACTCCGTAAATCTTTAAGTTAGACTAGATCAATGAAATAATGCATGTTCCCTATTAGAAAACGGGCCGGCCCGGACAGGGAATGGTCTACTGTGAATCATCCTTAATTCCTCTCATTTGCAGACGCCTCTAATCCTCCTGTTGCAATCAATTGAATAAATGTTAACATTTGAAGCAGCTTTGATCAAAGTGAAATCAAATGACTCAACAAAAATGCTCGTAATTCATACAAATTCAATTCTCTTACATAAAATTCCAATCTTTTGCGTCCCTTTTTACCGCCTTAAGGGATAATTTTCGGGACCGATTCTAATACCTTTTATCATCAGGTTTTAACGTAAAGAGGTGACATAGAGACAGCATTTATTATATCAAGTAATCATAACGTTATTATTATAACATTATTATCTTCATCATAAAATAAAAACTTTTCTCAAACGTGCTCGGAAAAATAGGAATTACGTTTGCGATTATTCCACCTCCACCGACAGACGAGGTATCGACTGAAGTAAACACACCATCACTAACCTATTGCACCTGTGGCGGTGCGTGCTCCGGAACGATGTCTCGCAGACGGCGGTCAAGGAAAGCTGGGAGCTGCAGATCGGGTGTAAAGTCCTCCAACGACAGAAGAGGTACCGACTGAAGTAAACACACCATCACTAACCTATTGCACCTGTGGCGGTGCGTGCTCCGGAACGATGTCTCTCAGACGGCGGTCAAGGAAAGCTGGGAGCTGCAGATCGGGTGTAAAGTCCTCCAACGACAGAAGAGGTACCGACTGAAGTAAACACACCATCACTAACCTATTGCACCTGTGGCGGTGCGTGCTCCGGAACGATGTCTCGCAGACGGCGGTCAAGGAAAGCTGGGAGCTGCAGATCGGGTGTAAAGTCCTCCAACGACAGAAGAGGTATCGACTGAAGTAAACACACCATCACTAACCTATTGCACCTGTGGCGGTGCGTGCTCCGGAACGATGTCTCGCAGACGGCGGTCAAGGAAAGCTGGGAGCTGCAGATCGGGTGTAAAGTCCTCCAACGACAGAAGAGGTATCGACTGAGGTAAACACGCCATCACTAACCTATTGCACCTGTGGCGGTGCGTGCTCCGGAACGATGTCTCGCAGACGGCGGTCAAGGAAAGCTGGGAGCTGCAGATCGGGTGTAAAGTCCTCCAACGACAGAAGAGGTACCGACTGAAGTAAACACACCATCACTAACCTATTGCACCTGTGGCGGTGCGTGCTCCGGAACGATGTCTCGCAGACGGCGGTCAAGGAAAGCTGGGAGCTGCAGATCGGGTGTAAAGTCCTCCAACGACAGAAGAGGTACCGACTGAAGTAAACACACCATCACTAACCTATTGCACCTGTGGCGGTGCGTGCTCCGGAACGATGTCTCGCAGACGGCGGTCAAGGAAAGCTGGGAGCTGCAGATCGGGTGTAAAGTCCTCCAACGACAGAAGAGGTATCGACTGAAGTAAACACACCATCACTAACCTATTGCACCTGTGGCGGTGCGTGCTCCGGAACGATGTCTCGCAGACGGCGGTCAAGGAAAGCTGGGAGCTGCAGATCGGGTGTAAAGTCCTCCAACGACAGAAGAGGTACCGACTGAAGTAAACACACCATCACTAACCTATTGCACCTGTGGCGGTGCGTGCTCCGGAACGATGTCTCGCAGACGGCGGTCAAGGAAAGCTGGGAGCTGCAGATCGGGTGTAAAGTCCTCCAACGACAGAAGAGGTATCGACTGAAGTAAACACACCATCACTAACCTATTGCACCTGTGGCGGTGCGTGCTCCGGAACGATGTCTCGCAGACGGCGGTCAAGGAAAGCTGGGAGCTGCAGATCGGGTGTAAAGTCCTCCAACGACAGAAGAGGTATCGACTGAGGTAAACACGCCATCACTAACCTATTGCACCTGTGGCGGTGCGTGCTCCGGAACGATGTCTCGCAGACGGAGGTCAAGGAAAGCTGGGAGCTGCAGATCGGGTGTAAAGTCCTCCAACGACAGAAGAGGTATCGACTGAAGTAAACACGCCATCACTAACCTATTGCACCTGTGGCGGTGCGTGCTCCGGAACGATGTCTCTCAGACGGCGGTCAAGGAAAGCTGGGAGCTGCAGAATCTGCAGATCGGGTGTAAAGTCCTCCACCGACAGAAGAGGTACCGACTGAAGTAAACACACCATCACTAACCTATTGCACCTGTGGCGGTGCGTGCTCCGGAACGATGTCTCGCAGACGGCGGTCAAGGAAAGCTGGGAGCTGCAGATCGGGTGTAAAGTCCTCCAACGACAGAAGAGGTATCGACTGAGGTAAACACGCCATCACTAACCTATTGCACCTGTGGCGGTGCGTGCTCCGGAACGATGTCTCGCAGACGGCGGTCCGGGAAAGCCGGGAGCTGCAGGTCGGATGCAAGGTCCCTCGCCGACAGCACAGGTACCGGTTGAAGTGCTGCCGAAACACGCCGCTCACGCAGTACAGGGCAACAGGGTTCACGCACGAGTTCAGGAAGCTAAAAAAAATATTCAATTTTAGTAACAGGTTATTGAGGTTATGAATAAAACTGGAATTTTAATACGACTGATGGAATTTTTATTGGCTGTAAAATGATAAAAACCACTCAAAAAACCTATACTCGGCATGGCTGCGCTATCGAATAAAAACTCGCGAACATTTTTTTTTTTATATAGTAGGTATGTCTCAATATTGATTTAATACTTTGGAATCATATTGAGTGGATTTAACATATTAAATATAAATATGTAATTGTTTTTATGAGATCAAAGAACACTTTATTGATATAATACCTTTCAAAGTCTTTGAAAATTAAGTTCTCTCGTGACAAACGATAACCAAGAGAATGCTATACCAATTAAGAAAGTCAATTTCGAATCTTGAACAAAAGCGTCAAATACAATGTTAATATTTTCATTGTACGTACACAATTTTCTGACTCAGGGTTAGATAGTTTCTTAGTATTTAATAATTCATTAATTTTCTATGCTAAAGAGATTTGAATAAAAATACAAATAACATTTTCAAAAACGACATAGGTATCAAACTTAAGTAATGAAATTAGAAACAAGCGACTAACATTGTTATGTACAATCAAAAGAGCGCTCCTTCGAAGTTGTAGTTGATTTGACGTAGGTACCTACGATTTTTCATCTACGATTAACTTTTTACTTTGAGGAATCGAAAGGGGCCAATATATACTTGGCACATTCCATAACAATATGATACCAATCGCTGTAGTGTTCTCCAACGCGCGCCCAGCTAACTAGAATACGTGTGCCCAACACATTGATATCATATTGGTATGCGATTCGTTGAGACGGATAGGTTGCTAAGGAAACATCAATCCCTATTACTTACCTCAAACAAAACCCCATTATCCTTAGAGCGTGAGTCCAATCGTTGTAGTCACTTTGAGCAGTTGGGGAGAGATAGAACCACATCTCGAAGGCGTGGTAAGGCAGGAAACAAATGAAAAACACTGGTAACAAAAGAATCTAGTTAGTGTGGGTCTTTAATAGAAAGCGTTGTTAAATAAAATGGGTGCTAAGGACGTTTTGTGACAGGTTGATTCATTGTATGGCTTTGCAGGTTAATTGGTGGAGAGAAGGTTTTGTCAGGAAGGAAATGTAGCGTAATCTGAATGTTTATTTAAAGAAACAACATCCAGTACGCTGGATTGCCTCTATGTCACGCCTGCTATAAATATTTGGCAACATTACACATTAATATGTAACAGGGAAAACGCTAGGTAGCTAGAAGAAGAAGATTACACATGAATATGTCATATTCTGTATAGAAGTGCCCGATAATGGAGTGTTGCCAAATTATATCAAAGCAGATTTAGCGTAGACTCTCTATAAATAAGCACTAAGATTTTACTATACCAACATTACTTTGTTTTGACTGCTTGCCAAAAGATTGTTCAGACACGGGTAGGTATATCCACCTTTATTTGATGAAGTCTTTAAAGCATCAATAATAACCACAAACCCATTTAAACTAAGACAACTTATCTCTGATAAAACAGCCGGATTCATTCCAAAGTAAAACTAAAAATGATCGAGTCTAATATCCTCTCGAACATCAGAGGCTCAATTTCATCAATTCTTTCACACCCTAATTGCATTTCAATTTGTTTTGCTTGATCACTGTGCAAGTTAGCTCGGCGCTGAATGCATGGGCTCGCAAAACTCATTGAAATCCTACTGGGATGTCAAGCGACGAAGTAGCGACGATAGATCTCTATTGCCAACTTCAAGTCCCCTTCGCGTTGCATTTGTAAGGATTCCAAGTAGTTTCCTCAGCGAACAATTGTATTTTCTAACAACCCATTGTATTACAAAAGTGCAGTCTGCGTAATTAAAGAACGATTCGCATTTGTTTTCTCTCCCAGAATACAACGCGAAAGAAGATATATTATTAACGTTTACTTTATCTAGAAGGTGAATGACATATTTATGTAAGTTGCTCTGAAAAGCGACAAATCTTAAGAGGATATTTCGCTCGAGCAAATACGAGTATAATGAAAAACGGTTGCTTTGTGAAAATTTTCAAAAGCTTGTACAATAAATTGTTTAGCCAGATTCCCTTCTATATATTTTATGAATCGAATCTAAATCGGATTAATTATGTTTTCAGTGGAACACCCTATTAGGCAAACAAATAAATAATAATAATAATGTTTTCGGGAATTTATCATTGTAGGAAATTAAATCCAAACTATGCTACCAAGTATGAACATGTATAAAGTATTAATTTTATAATATTTGTTCAGAAGAGTCAGAGAGCTAATAAAATTGCTCTCGTGTTTGGCTACAAACTCTGCATAAGTAATATCAACGCAGATGTACTATGTCTCAAATAACGTGACAAATTAAAATGACCAGTCAGCTCATCATTCCAGGAAAAATCTCAATAGCGCGATTGAAGGATGCGACGCATTTGGTATAGCGCCATCTACATTATAACAAATAGTGGAAAAAGTAGTAGATTGTACAACAAGGGCACAAAAAGCGTCATATTTTAAATTATTTAAACTCAGGCGATTTCCTGACTTGGCGCGCAGGGATTGATATTTGGTATATTAATTATGTTCTTTGACTTGACGTGGGCTTACTGATGTCGCAGAGATTTCCTCGCTCGGTAAAATACTGTCAGTTGCGCAGAAGCGGAGCAGTACTGCCTTCGTATCGCCACGCTACCGCGCATCAGAAAGCTCATTAAAAGTAAGCGCAGTAAAAAGTAAAAACTGTTGACAAGCTGTTGACACACAGTTGGATGTTTTTTTATTATTTTTTTCTTTTTTAATAATACTGTTAGGTAATACTTTTTTAATAATACTGCAGTTTGTTTTATTGAATTCTTCTAACGGAAGACCAGCACTGGCTCCCATGCCAGCTACATGCTGATTTGGGGCCATTTCATGACATTTTTGTTACTGTTTCTTATTTTCTATTTATTATTATTACCATGTGTCATTAATAAATGTTTTTATACTCTTTCAATTCTATATCGTACCGCCTCCGCAACGGCAAGTCAGAAAGTCGCCTATCAGAGTACTTTTATCTCAGGAGCACGGGTGAGCCATGGTTGTGTGTTGAGCTATACATGCACATTGTCTATGTGTGTGTCAGCGTAGGAGCTATGAGTTCCCGTCGTGTATGTGTTCGTATGTTTCACAAGTACAACTATGGCCAATCCGCACGCACTCGTGAGATAAAAGTACTATACCATACCAGTATAAAGGGGAATATTACGAGCATGGTTATGAAACATAACTTTTACTTACCAATAACAAAAATGAGAACCATACAAGCTACCGACTTCCTGGCCTTGGCTTGGGCTTCACCCTGACCTCCGTGCAGCGCTCCCGGCATTTCCCTAGTACTGGCCAGTAACCGCTGCGCCATCAGTGAGTAGAAGAACGAGATAACCAGTAGAGGGAGGCCGTAGTAGATTATGGCTTTTGCCAGCGTCATCCATCTGCAAAAAGCTGCATAGTGAGAAAGAACTTACCGTAAATAAGCTACTAACCTGATGCATAAGCTGTATAAGAGCTTATGTACACAGTCTTGACAATGAATAAATGATTTATGATTTATGATTTGATTTATGATTTACTATATATATGAAGTTGGTAATAAATACAAAAACAACGGGTTGCACTCCTATCCGGGAGTGCCGGCAGAAGTGAAAACCAAACACATGCGCACATTCGCGCAAGCGCCCTGCGCCGCCTAAACGAAACAGCAGGCGCAGGCATACATTTTCGCCGCGCGGTAGAAAGAGAGGAGGATAAAATCATTTGTTAGTTGTATTAAAACAGGTCACGTGTCCGTCTTACGCTTGGGACGAGGGGTCAACTTAGCTGTTAGTAGAGCGTCCTAGGCGTACTTCCGTCCACTATATTGAGACCTCCTTACGTGTCCGTCTTACGCTTACGATATTAGGCAGGGTCAACTTAGCTGGTCGTAGAGCGTCCTAGGCGTACCTTCCGTCCACTATATTGAGACCTCCTTACGAATCTGTCGCGAGTTTAAACATTTTTCCCCATCACAAAAAGTACTCAGCGCCGCTAAAGAAGTTCTCACTTCAAAAAAATAGTAGGTATAACAAACAAAATAGGATAATTTTATTATTTGAAAATTTTCCAAAACTCTGACGTGTCATTTGATCCTAATTTTGACAGTCCTTATTCAAAACCCAGAACCGTTCATTATTGCAATATTCTTTGCCCACATGGCCCATAACTCTTCTCCACCTTTCAGAAACTAAAAGCAGTTAGCAAGCATTTAAATAATAGGTACTTGGTATTCTTAAAGTGGATATACGGCACGATATATCATGCCCCTAAACTTTATCACACGATAGAACTTTAAACTAAAATTAGTTTGACCAAATTTCTCGCCGAATCTCATAAAGTTAAGGAGTAAGTTTGGGAGTTCCAGTTCTCTTTCATATTAAACGCGCCTTTGAATATCTGTTGTCATGAGTTTTAGTCAGAGTGCTTTTTTGCTATGTCTGAATTTGATTTTATGCAATTTAGTCTATTGTGAGAAAGAGATGAGACACGTGAAAAAGAGATGTAACAAGTAATTTTTGGGCACGGATTTTGGAAATTTTATGTGTCGATAAAATACAAAATTATTTATTTCATTAAAAACACATAAATTATGATCCTATGGATGGAACCGCCCGGTAAGCAAACATTGCTTGTATTGATAAGGAAGTAAAACCTCATATGGTACATTACATAACAAGGGCGGTAAAACAAAGAATGTCTCAAATCGCACAGGTATTTGACGCCCGAGCCGAAGGCAAGAGCGATAAATATGCGATCTGAGGCTTTCTTTATTACCGCCCGTGTTAAGTACAAAATTTTATGTCACCCCCTGGCCAGGAAGTGGTATTTACCGCGCGCGGAGCGTGCGGTAATTGCCGCTTTATGGCCAGGTGTGACATAAAGTTTTATTCATATTTCTTTGCACGAATATTTAAAATACGACATAACATTTTGCTTTTACGACTTTGAAATGATGGTACAGTACTAATCATCTCACGAGCGCGTGTGAGCCATATTTGTATGTTGAGCTATACGCATGTATTAATGTGTCTGTCCGACCTAGGTCGGGCCTAGCTGAGTTTCTTGCTGGACTCTTCTCAGCTAGGCTAGGTTTAGTGCCGGGGGGGTATCACGGTAGAATGACAGCGACCCCAGCGAGGGTCAACGCCGCAGAGGTTTTAGTGGGTATTCCCTTCCCCTGCGGAAGGGCGAGTCCCACATACCTCCCACCATGGGCCTTCCCCGGGCCCGGGGGGATGCGTAAATGCATTTCCTCTGCGTCAAAAAAAAAGGCTAGGTTTAGTGAACCAGTGACAAAACTCTCAGTAGCTCGATTCTACTGACACACATCAATTCGGTTGAAACCACTCAACCAAGCTCACTGGAGCGGACTCTTAGAGTATTCCAGTGTTTAAAGCGCCCGCGTGGTCGTATCGGAGGTTTCCCCTGGTCTTCACATTGTCTAGGTGTTCGTATGTGTCACAACTACAACTATGGCCACAGATCATTAACCTGCGCTCGTGAAATATAAGTACTGTCAGGCGAATACTGTAGCTGGGCGCTCCTAGATCAGATAACTCCCAAAAAAATCACAAATGCGTTGTAGATTGCTCTGAGGAGTCACTGTATCGTTAGCTAGACAAATGCAGATTCATCATTTGTCTAGCTAACGATTTGACGACCGCTATAGCTTAGTTGGTAGTGACCCTGCCTACGAAGCTGGAGGTCCCGGGTTCGAATCCCGGCCGGGGCATTTATTTGTGTGACGAGCACGAATATTTGTTCTTGGGTCTTGGATGTTTTCTATGTATTTAAGTATCTATTTATCTATATAAGTATGTATATCGTCGCTTAGTACCCATAGTACAAGCTTTGCTTAGTTTGGGACTAGGTTGATTTGTGTAAGATTGTCCACAAATTTTTTTTTTTTTTTATATCATTCTTGACACAGCTCCTGCGTTTCTTCCGTGTAGAAAGTAGTATACAGTGAACACAATCTAGAATGTTCCAAGATAATCCTACACGTGTCGGACGAAGCCCGAGATTGATTCACTGCCATTGTAGTAGGATCAGTCAATTTCACGCTGTTACCCGCGACTGGTGCAGTTAAAACTAGCTTTATAGCCTAGCCAAGCCTACAAGTTGATTAAATTGCAGTTATAACGCTTCGAACTAGATTACATTGGCATTGACATTGGAATTCTGCTGGACAAAGTTCACTAGTGCGGATAGTTAATATGCTAGTATGACACGCTAGGTAATTCTCTAGAATTACATGGTCATCACGTGATCAACAAATAAAACAATCTTACAGAAATTTACCTAGTCCCAAACAAATCAAAGGATATAACCACAGACTGCTGGTGAGTGTTCATGACAATAAAGCCTCAGTTAGCAAATTAAAAAGCAGTTCTAACTAGCTGTAATAAGGTAGTAATTACTTGTGATAGTTCATCTAGCCGTGAGGTCAGATTTTGCAGTAGATGATCGTTGTTGGATATAGTGAGTGTCAATGACAAGACAGCCTCTGTTAGCTAATTAAAAAGCAGTTCTAACTAGCTGTAATAAGGTAGTAATTACTTGTGATAGTTCATCCAACCGGGCGGATATGGGGTGCAGTAGACGATGGACATGTTGTTGTGGATCGGCACCGTGACGGTGTTGGAGAAGACTGCTGCAGGCGCGGCGAATATAAGAGCCGCTGCCCATATGAATGTTGCGCAGACTAGTGGCAGCTTCCGTAGCTGCAACAATAGAATATTTAAGTGTCATGTCTGTTAAAAGTACATCACGGGTTTGTATCGTATTCATGCTCTTGAATATTCATTTTTCAAAATATGCCATGGGGCAAAAAGACCACCAGCAAATCTTTAGGTTAGGTAATTAAAAGTAGGTAGCCACGTTACATGTCAATTGAGCAATGTTTTAAAGCTTTAAAATTGATTGATTATAAGTGATGTTAGAATGATGTATGTATACAAAATATATGTATTAAATACTAGCTTTTATCCGCGACTTCATTCTCGTAAACGTCCAATCCAAACATCTTAACTTTCGCATTTATAATATGTATAGGATTTATTCGAAAGCCGTTAAAACGTACAAATCAACATTTTTATATACTGATTGATGTACAAAATATTTGTTATTGAATTAGTGGCTATGGATATCGGATTTGAACAACATTTTGTGCCAAGATTTAGCCAATTAACCTACATAGACTTTCATTATTCGAAGCCATTGTACATAATGCGAAAATAGTAATGTAACTACTATTTAGGCATTATGTACAATGGCCTACCAACAACCTAAGTATACCTATAGAAAACGCTTTCACCTCAGCAGTCATCATCATCCTCCTAGCGTTATCCCTGTACAGTTGCATCCTGAAGGATGCCTGGGGTCCGCTACCTAATCCCGAGATTTGGCGTAGGCACTAGTTTTTACGAAAGCGACTGCCATCTGACCTTCCAACCCGAGGGGAAACTACACCTTATTGGGATTAGGCTTTGTCAAGTGTGTGGGCAACTTGACTGTTAGGAGTTCTCAAGCCGCCCAAAGGCCTCCAAATTGGCTTAACGACTGCTGCCATAGACAGCAGCCGGCATCAACGGCTTAACGTGCCTTCCAAAGCACGGGAGCGCTCAGTTATTAATCACTTAAAGCGGTCACCCATCCAAGTACCTCTAACCGTTGCCCACGTTGCTTAACCTTATATA
This sequence comes from Cenopis cana, assembly GCA_951800055.1. Lineage (NCBI taxonomy): Eukaryota > Metazoa > Arthropoda > Insecta > Lepidoptera > Tortricidae > Cenopis > Cenopis cana. Next base: position 5,930,008 of record OX637488.1, read on the forward strand.
CCGCTCGCGGTACGCAGGCGCCGCTGGGCCACGAGCGCTCTTTACCTCAGCAGTAAAACAAAGCACCTATAGCAAAAGATCGTCGTGCGTTAAATGACGATGTCATCAGCATCAGCCATGTAGAATGTAGTTCAGACGGACATATTGACTTCACTGCGACGACCGTTTTGTTTCTTTTTATGGACTTGGGATAGGGATATAGCTGGCAAAATCCATTTTCGGAATGAATAGTTTTCACGATGGTAACACTTGAGTTATTAAGTATCGAACAGGGACACCTTCGATCGCGTCACTTAAGTACCCTATACATGATATTGCATAGAGACTGGTATATAAGTTCCTCAATCTGCTTTATGTAATTTTATGTCACACCTGGCCATAAAGTGGTCATTATCGCACGCTCCGCGCGCGAAAAAACCCACTTCCTGGCCAGGGGGTGACATAAAATTTTGTACTTACCACGGGCGATAATAAAGAAAGCCTCAGATCGCATATTTATCGCCCTTGCCTTCGGCTCGGGCGTAAAATACCTGCGATCTGAGACATTCTTTGTTTTATCGCCCTTGGTAAGTAATGTACTATTACCACTTCGGTGTAATTCAAAGTGTCAGAGATTAGAATTATTTTTTAGTCGTCTGTGGTAATACGTTGAGAATAGTTGTAGTGAATAGTATTTAAACGAATTTACAAGAAAACACCTATATGGTATGGCCTGAGTGCACGCTTTGCTATGAAAATCAAAATCAAATCTTTATGCTTTAAGTCACTGTGGCCCTCATGGGCTATGTCACAACACAAGTCATACAATAATAAAAAATAATGTTTACATCACAGCAGTGGTAATGAAAGTTCAGGGATGTATATTCAAGACAGCGCGAGTTAAAGATGTACTATGTTAGAATAATACAAATAAATTTCAACGGATCGTCCATACTAAAATACCTAAATATTAATTGAATATCCCAGCATTGTCCGGTAAAGTGTGGGTTGAAATACTTCATAGAAAATTATAGTAAAATATTAATTTAACAGTAATGATGTAACAAAGATTTACCTACATAGGTATTTACCTTCTCTAATAATAGCCGTTTCCTTATTGACAATAGTAACAATAGTGATAGCCATTTCAGGTCTGTTATTGTAGTTTCTATTGATTTTACTCCTATTATCCTTAAATTATAACTATCGGGTTACGTTTTGTATCATAATGCTGGCTCATAAATTAAATATGAACTATTACGGAGCACGTAGGCGAACTAAGATATTGTTTAACGAACGCTCGATCTAACTTTGGTGTTTTGTTAGTAGCATCTTCGGCTACAAACAACAATGATGCAATTGTTTCAAAGCTAGATGCCTGCTTCTCGGCATTTTAACGATCTTTAACATTGTCTAAAAGCAGCCATACTAGCGAATATCTTGGCTTCATAAAGATAGAGACAAAATCTAATCTTTTATTTACACACCCATTGTATTTACCTACCTAGTGCTTAAATTAAAATACGAAGGTTGTTGCAGCAAGGATATGACGATTACTTACTAAATAATAAATCAAATAAATCTTCAGCATTATCTATAGTGAACATTTCTTGGATTTCTTCTATTTATTACTAAATACTTAGTGGTACTTAGCACAACTGATGGTACGACGCGACGGTGACAATTTTCTCTCCTGCTTCCAACTAGAGCTAAAGATACATATCTTCTGTGCATATCTTATAGCTCGCCCCTAGCTAGTACGTTTCGCTATCTCTAGATAGCCATTTAACTGACCTGTAGCTTCCTAAAAGGGTTGACGAATGGCGTAATACCGCTTTGCCGAGAGCGCTGTCAGCGTGAACACTGACACACCGACGCTGACGTCCTTAGCCGCCTCCGATATACAACAGATGAGGGCGCCCCATGGCTAACGAACACATGGACACGAAAGGTACGCAGATAAGGATTACTTACTAGAAAGTCTGCTGAACTAGCAGACTTCAGCATTGTCTAGTCAACATTTCTTGAATTTCTTCCTTTTATTGCTACTTAGTGTATGGCAATATTATAACTGCTGGTAGGACGCGACGGTAGAAATCTGCTAATCTGCTTTCAATTAGAGTTTTTCTTTTTTATAGCCCTCTACAAGCCAGTAAGTAGCCTTTTAACTAACCTGTAGCTTCCTAAAAGGGTTGACGATGGCGCAATACCGCTCTGCCGAGAGCGCTGTCAGCGTAAATACTGACACACCGATGCTGACGTCCTTAGCCGCCTCCGATATGCGACAGATGAGGGCGCCCCATGGCCAAGACTCCAGTGTGTAGATTATGGACACAAACGGCACACATATGAGGATCACTAACAAGTCTGCCAGCGCCAGTGAGAAGATGTATCTGTGGACAACGTTTTACAATACAACAATCAAATATATATGGGAATGAAAGTACTAAACCATACTAAAAACGTCTGAAATGCCGATTTAGGAAATTTCGGTGCTGGAAGTTTAAAAAATCTGGGTTTTACACGCAATGACGAAGTAAAGGAGTATTAAGGGGGCGTAGATGGCATTGCAAAAGTCCCGCTCTAACACGCGTGAAGTTTTCAATTAACCACCCCGCTCTCTACGGAAGCTCAGCGCGTGTTTTTCGTAAATATAAATGTCTATTCTAAACGTGTACATTTTTAAGGATAATCGTTTTTATCAGGTTTGAGAACTTATTATTTTACAACTATTAAACCAAAAATCATTGTTAAAGTTGGGATGGTTTTAAAGATCCAACCAAAAACATCGATAAAAAAGGTTATGTTTGAAAAATAAAAGTATCGAGATTTTTTTTGAAAATCGTGTTTTCACTTTTAACAGGACTGGAGGAGTTTTCCTCCAGCCCTGTCCTGTCCTGTCCTGTTAAAAGTGAAAACACGATTTTCTCTGTCCTTTCAGTATATCAAACTTGAACTGTTTAGTTCAAGTTTGATATACTGAAAGGACAGATATTTAATTACTATAGAATATAGATGTTGAGATCTAGGTCGATAAACATTGGCAAAAGTGCATATGTGGGCTCTTAATGTGTGTAAGTAATTCCCATTCGATACACATTTTACTTATGCAAATACATACTTAGACTCTCAATGTAACATAACTATAATAAGTAATATTTGAGTACTATAAATAAAATGTACGAAACTAGAATCTAATAATATTATTCAGTAATTCCAATGAATTCCAAACACCGCAAACAAGGGTCGCCGGCTGCGGTATTTCATATTCGATTGTACCCTCAATGGGTTTTTATATAGAAGGCGCTTATTTGGGCAAATACCTAAAATATATAATAGAAAATAAAATACCGCAGAATGTTATTGCATAGGGGTTTCGAAACATTGAAGTTTACGATAGTCAGGTTACCGATGATCAGTTTCAATTGATGAGAGTGACATGTTTTTGATATCATACCTAGTTCGTTGTAAAGTAAGTTGACTGATGAATTTTTTGTTTTTTTTTTTTATAAAATTTTGTAGTTCATAATTTATTGTGATATCATGGAGAGGAAGGATGTGAGTGCTGAGATGATAAGCTGATAATGTTTCTGTACTATGATCTTCTTGAGGTGTGCAATAAAGAGTATTTGTTTGATTGGTTTGATTGATTGATAAGCGATAGAGAGGTATGGAAGAAAAAATCATGCTGCGCCGACCCCAACTAAATGGGTTAAGGTCACGAGGGATGACTTTCATGGTATATAGTCACACCATGAGAAAAAATATGCTCTGCCGTTAGAAATAAGATGTGCCAAGTCTCTGCCCATTTTCAAAAATCTCTTAAGACGTCATTATTTGTCACTCCCTTAACATGCATTACTTGTCTGTATATATATATATATATTTATATATATATTATATATACATATATATGTGTATGTATGTATATTTGTATATATTTATTTTTATTTGTGTAATTGTATATATTAGTTTAGATGTGTTATTCTACTCCTTATGCCTTATTCTTGCACTACCTGTTGTTCTTGTTTCTTTTTGTTTTAATCTCCTGCTACCCAAAGGTTGTCTGGAAGAGATCGCTCTATAGCGATAAGACCGCCTGTTGTTACCTACTAGCTTTAAGGATTATTTATGTTAATCACTCATTTATGGTGCAATAAAGAATATTTATTATTATTATTTGTATGTCTTTCCCGTTCACGGGACAATGGTGTCCCGGACCTTTGGGAGGCGTGCGCGGAGCCGAAGTACCGAGGCACCGAAGTGCCAACGAGTACCACATAGCCAACACGTAGAGGCCCTTTTGACAATTTAATGAAATGCAAGGGATACACCGAGCGGATGCTGTCCCTGCCCGTGTCATGGGACGCACACAGAGACAGCACCCGCCAGGGTGTATAGGAACTATTGCTGATTGATGGACTCTAAATGAACTGGGCTATTGGGTGAATCTGATGGACTAATGGCTGGGCTATTGGGTGAGACAACGGACGCCTGCCTAATAAAACTGTCTCAGATTTTTATTTCCGGCAGACGGTGACTCGCTCTCTGCTAGATGGGCCCCCATAAAATAGCGACATTATAAAATGGCCTAAGGGCAACACCGGTCAGAGAGCTGGGGGTGGAGAGGTGGCACTGGACTTTAAACATATAGCCAACTCGCCACTTAGGTGACCACATCCACCCTCGAGCGACAGCTCTTGCGACTCCACTCTGGACGGCCGGTTAAGGCAAGCCAGAGTCGGAGGGGCCTGTACCACCGACCCACAGGCCACCCCCAGGAGCACTCAGGTACGTAGGGTCGCTACTCCCTAACAGCCCGCCACAGGCTGCCTTACGTTGACTGATTGCACTGGAAAACCAGTGGGCGATGGGGTCGTCACATCCCTACGCCCTATTATTATTATTATTATTATTATACTCTTCCAAAATTTACCCATTATTTACCTATCTTTAGGGTCGATTTTTCAATCCTCAGGCAAAATTATCCGTCTTTTTCTGAAGTCAAATGAAAGAGGATCAAAGGAGAGTCAAAGGAAAGGATCATAATACGGTCATTTGACGATCACTTTAGCCTAGTTGGTAGTGCCCCTGCCTACGAAGCTGGAGGTCCCGGGTTCGAATCCCGGTCAGGGCATATATTTATGTGATGAACACGAATATTTTGTTCCTGAGTCTTTAATGTTTTCCGTCTATTTAAGTATTTATTTATCTACATAAGTATGTTTATCGTCGCTTAGTACCTACCCATAGTACATGCTTTGCTTAGTTTGGGACTACGTCGATTTGTATAAGATTGTCCACAAATATTTATATATTTATTTATAATATAGACCTAAATACATGTACTAACTGGCTCGTGCAGCATCAATACATCGTTGATACACTCTACGAAACATTCCCTTGAATGTTACAAATGAAAACTCCGTAACATCGAGTCGTGGAGAGAAAGTCAGCAAGGTAAAAGTTCGATTCCAAGCTTCTGGTAACAATGCCAAGTAGCTTTCTTCGTTTATTAGTTTTTACAACAATTATTTGTCTTCCTATTAAACAGAAGTTACAAGACAATTTTAACAAAAAGAGGTAGGTAATCAAATATAAAAGAGACCGCTCGTTTTGAACGTCTAACTAAATTTAAATTTTACGCCGTAAAAGACAAACTGAGTTTTGCCTGCAAAGGGTATTTTGTTTTATCTCTCAATGTTTTTACTGTCCCTTGCGGTTTGTCGTAAACTCTCTGTCAGTAACTACATGCTTTTTACAGGAGCCTTACTTACCTATTGCAATTTTTAAACTTTAAGCGTGTTGATGTTTATTTTATTTTTAACAAATGACTACTTTTCACACTGCCTATGTGGCGCGCTGAACAAGAAATGTCTTAAAAATCATTTATCTGGCATAGATAAGAGGAGACGCCCTCGCAACGAAGACACGGAAATCATCATCATCCTCCTAGCGTTATCCCAGTACAGTTGCATCCTGAAGGATTCCTGGGGCCCGCTACCTAATCCCAAGATTTGGCGTAGGCACTAGTTTTTACGGAAGCGACTGCCATCTGACCTTCCAACCCCGAGGGGAAACTAGACCTTATTAGGATTAGGCTTTGTCAAGTGAGTGGGCAACTTGACTGTTAGAAGTTCTCAAACCGCCCGAAGGCCTCCCACTTGGCTTAACGACTGCTGCCATAGACAGCAACCGGGATCAACGGCTTAACGTGCCTTCCAAAGCACGGGAGCGCTCAGTTAGTAACCACTCAAAGCGGTCACCCATCCAAGTCCTGACCGCTGCCCACGTTGCTTAACCTTAGCGTAGTAGCGTAGCGTTGCTTAAGCGTACCCGGCGCCGCGCCGCTGGGCCACGAGCGCTCCTCGTAACGTAAGTAAATAAAATATGAAAATATTTTTGTTGGAAAAGTAGGAACACTTTTCTTTGTTAGGTATACGTATGTGTAAAGAAGTATGAATATTGGTCCGATTTCATCACTTCCTTGTCTCTATCTAGTTTACTTAGTTGGTTAAGTTACAAAAGTTTATTCATAAAAACAAATATATACTTAAACACAGTGTAAATACGAGATTGAAACTACTATTAAGTTTAAAACTAAACCTTGATTTTAGGAAAAATAAAATAATTAGTTAGATAAAAGGATACACCGTTATATTTTATGGGATATTTTACTACATTTCGGCCATAAATCGTGGCCGTAAAACCTATTGTGCTTGCTGAGCAGGATCAGTCTAAAAATCAGCGCTGGATGTGCAACTCCTACCCAGCTAAGGCTGACTGCTCTACCCATGGCTCAAATAATTGCGTTAAGTACTTTAAGTTGTAATACTGTCTTAAATTATAGTTTTTTTGTTATATATTATTTAGAAAATGCAAGTTATATCTGTTTTTTATTTTTATTATTTAATCTATACACCGACTGTCTTAATGAGTCCTTGCCTTTTTTGCGCGGTTGGATTGTAGCCTGGGGAAAGTTCAGGGGAAACCCCCGACACGACCACGCGGGCGGTTTAAACACTGGAATACTCTAAGAGTTTGCGCTTCAGTGAGCTTGGTTGAGCGGTTTCAACCGAACTAAAGTGTGTCAGTGGAATCGAGCTACTGGGAGTTTTGTCGCTGGTTCACTAAACCTAGCCTAGCTGAGAAGAGTCGAGCAAGAAAGTCAGCTAGGCCCGACCTGGGTCGGACTGACTCTACCCGGTATGCGGTGTTACCGGGACGAATAGGGACTATATGTGTCTGTATTGTCGCGAGTCCTCCCCTGTGACGGGGCAGGGGTAAGAGAAGAGACGCAAAGGGTAGCGGACTGGTAGCGGGCGGGTCCCTGCGTCAGAAAGGGTAGCACCTTCCTTGCGGTCGCACAGTTAAGCGGTCGACATATCTATACTTACGTATTTGGTGCATTCCTCATGCCCCTATGCCGGACGTACACTATAACCAGGGTTCCATTGCCCAGCACACCCACTACGAAGATAATCGCGAACAGCACAGGTACCAGGTAGGTCTCCAAACGGTCGCCATATGGCGTGTATTCACTCTCTGTTGAATTTTCTTCTAAATACGGCAGCGTGCCGTTTGGAGTTAATGAAGTCATTGTCTGTAACAAACAGAAGAAAGTGTTTAGTTATTTTATTATAAGTATAATGTTGCTGCTTTGATTATGTGAGTCACTGATTCATTTGTGTGAGATGTGCAATATTTAAAGAGAAGATATTTGTATTGTCAGTACAATATAGTCAGTCAGTATAATACGCGAGGAAGCCAAAAAAGACAACAGACTTGCCAAGAGGTCTTGTCTGAACCTGAGTCTGAAATAGAACCAATGGGAGATACCCTACGGGATGTTAGTTTCAATAGCCTTCCTGATATGTCATCAATAGATAACACAGAGATTGATGAATTAAAAAGCCAGGTAAGCGCTTTATCTCTTCAACTGGCTAGTGCACACGAAGAAATAGATCGTCTGAACACAACAATAGTCGAAATGCAGAAAAATCTAGAAGATAGGCAAAAGAAAGAAGAAATCTATAAAAAACTTCTAACAGATAAAGGACCTCTTAGAAGACTAACCCCTTTAAAAAATGATCTCTTTATCAGAAGAAGAGAGAGACAAGTAGAATTCCTAGATAGCGATGATGATACGCCACAACTATCGCCAGCATGTTGCCCATTGGATGAATCAACACCCATCCTTGAACAACCACCCATTGATAACGTAAATAAGACAGAACTAGTTACGAACCCCAAGGAGCTAGAAAAAAGTAACACTGTAGTAGACCATGAACCCTTAAATAACTATACTCCAAATAAGGAAGACACAATCAACGACCAGGAGCTACAAAAAAATAAGCTGTGCATTATTAGCAGCAATAATACTAATAAAGTTCTGATGACTGCACAAAATACCTTTGGAGCCAGCAGTATTTGCCACTTCATTAGAACTGATGCCGGCATATACGATCTACTAAGAGGCATCGAAGAGAAGACACAGAAATTAACAATGCAAGATTTTTGTATAATATTCATCGGTTCAAGTGACTTTGAAAACACAAGGGACTATTATAAAATTGTTAGTTTTATAAGATTTAAATTAAGAAAAATCAACAATACTAATGTAATTTTGTGCCTACCAACTTTTAAAATCCACAATTTTGCAGTGTTATTAAACAAACGTATAGAGGCATTCAATAGGATCCTGTACTATGACGTTTGCAAGTATGAATATGCCTATGTGATGGATAGCAACAAAAACTTAGATTACACAGGTAAAATGTTTAATAATAGGACAGGTGCAATAAACAACAGGGCCTTGAAAACAATATTCACTGACCTAAAAGAATATATTGCAGAAATAGATCACCATAACCAGAGTGAGCGTGGGCACTCGCCTCATAGAGCTAACGAGAATGATTCTAGAATACCATCAACATCCAATATTGCGTCTCGAGTAGATACCGAAACACAAACTGATAACGATTTTTTTCTTGGATAAGAAGTCGAAGATCGTATCTAAACCAACGCATGATAAATTCAATTCTTTGCTTATTCTTCATCAAAACATTGCAGGGTTATTGAATAAAAGGGAACTTCTCGAAGCGACATTAAGAGATCTTTATTCTAATCACGGCAAATATATAGACGTCATATGTTTATCTGAAACATTTGTTCAAAAGGGGAATGAATCAAATATTTCTATTAACGGTTTTAAATTAGCAGCATGGTTCTCTAGAGGAAAAAAAAGGGGCGGGACTTGCATTTTGTGTAGAGAATACCTAGAAATCAAACCATTAACATTTTTAAGCGAGCTAACGGTAGAACACTATTTTGAAATATGTGGAATAGAAATAAAAGGACTAAATTGCATTATTATATGTATATACAGAATTCCTAAGCCTAATTGTAACATATTCTTACATAATCTAGATAGATTATTAAGTATACTAGTAAAGAAAACAAAAAAGAATATAATCGTTGCAGGTGACTTTAATATTAATTATTTAAAGAAAACTCAGGCCCTAAATGAACTAGAAAGGATCACCCTAAACCACAATCTTTCAGCACATATTACTGTACCAACACGTCTAAATACTTGTATAGACCAGATTCTATCAAATGTTCCCAATGCCAAGGGCAAAGTACTTCCCCTTGGCCTTTCTGACCACACTGGTCAAATATTACTAATACCTAAACCAGGAAAACGTATTCCTCCCCCATACCTATATCTTAAAAAAAGGGATTTTAGTCATGAAAACATCGAAAAGTTTAGACGTTGTATAATAAATTTGTCCTGGAATGAAGTATATTCGGAAACAGACGCAAATACTGCGTTCAACAATTTTCATAACCTGTTTACGCTATTTTTCAACTTGTGCTTCCCAATATGTAGAGTTAAAGTAAAACAATCATATACAAATACGAAATGGATCACGAAAGGTATAAGAAATGCGTTAAAAACTAAACGATATTTAAGATTCACGTACTATAGGAACAAAACACCGGAAAATAGAATTCACTACAATAAATATAACAGGTTATTAAAGAAATGTATGCTAGTGTCAAAAAAAATAGAAAATAACAACTACCTAAGTAATGCCAAGAGTATTTCTAAGGCTAGCTGGAACATCATAAAGAAAGAATCAGGACAACATAATAATAATACTAAAAGAAACATTGATCGAATTACATGCGACAATCAAATATTAGACAAACCAATAGATATAGCCAATGCCTTTAATGATTATTTTATCAATATTACTCAAAAAAAATGTGTACAATGTCCTGATATAAACAAAAAACAATATACGCACACATTAAAATCTAACAGTGCAAATATGTTTCTCTCTCCAACGGACCCAACAGAAGTGTCCAAAATTATAAAGAACCTCAGTAAGACTCAATCGGTGGGTCATGATGACATCCCTACAAACATAATCAAGTTCTCCTCGAACTGCATTGCTCATGTAGTTTCACACTTAATAAACTTAACATTTGAACAAGGTATTTTTCCAGATGTTCTAAAAGAATCTATTGTCAAGCCCATATTTAAGGCAGGGGAAAAAGATCTACCGAGCAACTACAGACCAATCACACTTATACCTATATTTGCAAAAATTTTAGAGAAAGCCATGTATTCTAGAATAATGAGTTTTATTAATAAATATGCCGTAATATGTGATCAGCAACATGGCTTCCAAAAAGGAAAGTCCACAACATTAGCTGCCTTCAACTTAGTAAACAAAATTGTCGATAACATAGATAAAGGAAATAAAACGATAGCTATATTTTTTGATATGAGTAAGGCATTTGACCACGTGTCTCATAATCTGCTACTTAATAAGTGTGAAACATATGGCATGAGAGGTCTGGTCCGCAAGTGGCTTGAAAGCTACCTTAGTAATCGTCAACAAACAGTAGAAATAGTAGGCGTAGATAATGAATATGTTGAAACCAAATACAGATCATACACTAATTTTAATAGGGTAGGGGTACCACAAGGTACAATCCTAGGACCATTACTTTTCCTACTGTACATTAATGACCTGCCTAGTATTACAAAATATGATTGCACATTATTTGCAGATGATATATCTATTATAATTCCTGATATATCAGAGCAATATTATAATAATGTAATTTATGTCACACCTGGCCATAAAGTGGCCATTATCGCACGCTCCGCGCGCGAAAAAACCCACTTCCTGGCCAGGGGGTGACATAAAATTTTGTACTTACCACGGGCGATAATAAAGAAAGCCTCAGATCGCATATTTATCGCCCTTGCCTTCGGCTCGGGCGTAAAATACCTGCGATCTGAGACATTCTTTGTTTTATCGCCCTTGGTAAGTAATGTACTATAACAATACTATTGCTGATGTAATGACATGGTTAAGTGATAACAATCTACAAGTAAATATCACAAAAACTAAATATATACAATTTATTAATCAACGAGGTAAAAAACACAAACTTAATGTAACATATAATGATAAGACTCTACCGGAATGTGATAGCACTACGTTTTTGGGCTTTGTAGTTGATGACCGTTGTACATGGAAATTGCATGTGGAAAAAATCTGCTCAAAAATAAATAGGTTTGCATATGTTTTATGGCGATTAACAAAAATAACTGACAGTAAAACTGTACTTCATGCATATCACGGATTCGTGGTATCAAACCTGCGTTATGGAATCTTGCTGTGGGGAAATTCGCCACACATAAATCGCACCTTCGTAGCTCAAAAACAATGTATCCGGGCAATATCCAATATCCCGCAGCGGACATCATGTAAGGAGTCATTTATAAAATTGAAATTGTTAACGGTTCACTCTCTGTATATTTACGAAGTCTGTGTATTCGTAAAATCACATCCTGAGATGTTTAAAAAGAAATGTGAAACAACACACTTCAACACTAGATATCCAAATAAACTAGTGCAGCCCAAAATTCACACTACAATAAGAAACCGTTGCAGTTACGTCATGTGTATCAGGATATTTAACAAGCTGCCCACTGAAATAAAAGAACTACCCTTCAATAGGTTTAAAAACAAATTGTATACTTTCCTTACTCAGAAATGTTTTTACTCTTTAAAAGAATATTTGGAGCGATAAGGGAACAGGGCGGATCTTTTATCTTTTATTTATTTATTGTTAACGTTTTATACATATACATACATACCTAGATTAAGTTCACTTACTTTGCATGGCTTCTCAAAGCCTAAATGTATGGTCACAATATAATAAAATTGTAACACCTTTAAATAAATATTGTAAGTATTTTCAGTTATATAAAGTATCTACATGCACATATTATGTATGTAGTACATGCACGCATACAACATCCCGGTTCACAAATTTATGGGAGGAGCTTGCCGAAGACAGGGACAAATAGCGTACCTAAACAGGTGTTCAATGGGCATAAGAGATGATTCACGCTAGACCGTTCCGTGTCCGGGCCGGCCCGTTTTCTAGTACAAGAAATCGACGGCCGTCGCGCGTCAGTCGATTTCTTGTACTACAAAACGGGCCGGCCCGGACACGGAACGGTCTAGCGTGAATCATCCTTAAAGTCCACGACGAAGCTTAGTTCACGACACTCGCAGACAAGCGAGCCAAAAGACATCGGCGGGACACCGGTTCGCCACGGGCAAACTTCACCTGCAAGGTTTGCCGTCGTTTAAGCCAAAGTATGCCAATGCGCTCCCCTGGAGAGCTCCTTACGGGCGCCTCGGAGTCATCTCATTAGCCAATGGAGGCAAGCTCCCGAGCTAAAACCAAACAAAAAAAGCCAATGCACAAACAGCCACGAAAGATTTTGTCTCCCTGCTTGACACTGCTTGTATAGTCTGTACCTAAACAGCGAACGAAATACGTTCTCAGTCTGTAAAAAACTTAGATGCAGTCGATTGAAAGTATCTAAACGGTCTATCACAAAATAGTTCCTAACGGTAATATTTTCAAGAATAAGTTATAGCGTCCTACAATTTTTCCAATTTGCTACTAATAACTTTGACACGCAGCTATAAGATGGAAAGAGACAGAAATCATTCAAATCATTTTCATGCGATTGTCGCGCGAGATTGGTAGGTTACAACCAGAAAGCACTTAGTGAATATGGGGTTATCTTGCGGTTAAATCCTGTCAGGGTAAACCAACGACGATATGACGTTCGGTCAGCCACCTCGGGCACAGAATAAATTACCTTTTGTCCCTTCTGCTGTCAACACAGTGAATCCTCAAATTGTATAAAGGGCCAGCAACGCGCACGTGACTCCTTTGGAGTCCGCTTACCATCAGGTGGACCGTACGCTTGTTTTCCACCGTCGTTGTATAAAAAGATGAGAATACATTATAGTTCTTACGTACAGAAGGTCTTTCTATTGAACAAAACCGATTGACAGCTAGAAAACACCGAAACATGCTATCTATCGCATAGCAATGTGCTCCGTTGTCTAGTTAGGTTAGGGTAGTCTCGTTTGCGCGTAGTTGAAAGATGCTGTCACTCTTCGGCGATGTCAGCCGAATTAACACCTCGGTGGAGTATGAGAGCTGAGATTAACAGAAGTGTTAAGAGAAACAGACTTGCCTCGGGGTGGGCATCAAAATACTGTGTAAATTAAATACTCTCCAAAAAATTCAAAATTCAAACATTTATTCTGCAAATAGGCCACAAGGGCACTTTTACATGTCAATTTACAATTTACTCGTAATAAAGTTTGACAATACAAGCATATGCTACATTTTTTATGAGAAAAATTAATTTACAATTTAAGAAATATGACAATAACAATATAATAAATTTTTCATGTCAAAATATTAATTATCTATTACAAATATTACAATATCAGTATAGTTAGAGATGTATAAGGTCTCAGTCTGAATTAGACGTGTGCGCCGCGCCGGCGCGCCACTCTCTTAGTATACTACTTTTACCTCACGAGCGTGGGTTTGCCATGGTTGTACTTTGTAGTTGTGACACATACGAATACATAGACAACGTGAACTCATAGCTCCTATGCTGACGCATACATAGACAATGTGCATGTATAGCTCAACACACAACCATGGCTCGCCCGTGCTTGTGAGTTTTTTTTAGCTCCTGACAGCGGCTTTACAGCTTTTGCTGGACATATTTGCGGCTATCTGGGAGTGGATGCCTATTTGATGAGATAAAAGTACTCTAAATTAAATACTCTGTTTAACTCTTAGTATTTTTTTCTGACGATTTGAGGGTCGAGTCGAGATGATTTGATTTCAGAAGTAATGAGAGTTAGGCCAGAAGTGGAACATTATCTCGCCCATTTATGGAGCTCCCCATTTAGGGAAGTGCCTCCACCTTACAGAAAACCGCAGCCATAATAGCATCAATATTTGCTTTTTAGGTATGTGATGTTGTGTTATTAATGGTGAGTATGAGTAGGGTCGCCAGAGCTTCTGATGATGCGCTTGTGAGTTTTCTGGTGTCGCAAGTGTCCATAGGCTACGGTATTTGCTTACCCACAGGCAGGCCGTAAGCTTGTTTACCACGTCGTTGTAAAAAAAAATATTACGAGCACTCGTACTGGCACGTTAGCTCGGAATTGAAGAGTTCTCTCAAAACATATTGAAGTCAAATTCAAATGAAATTAGATCACGTAGCGTACGTCACGAAGCGACTTCCTGTTTTTAAATTAGTTCTGAACGTGAGGTGAGCACAGCTAAGCTGTGAATTGAATAAATGAAGCTGCTGATGTCAAGGCCCTTTTTATTTCTTCTATATCCTACAGATCTGGGCAATCTGTTTACAATAATCCCATTTGCTGTCTGATGTCACTCATCGGGTGCTTTGTGATATTTTGGGAAGCATCCACTGATGCTTGTATCAATCTTTGTCTGCGAATCTCGTCGCCAGGTCCACTACACTCAATTCAAGGCCCTGACACGCTTTGATAGAGAAAGATAGCCTCATTATAGCGCGATTGCTATAAGAGATTAATAAAAAAATAAAACCGACCTCAAATAAAAGTTAATAGTAATTGCCTAACTTCTAATAGCTCAATATGAGAATTTACGCTTCGAAAATAACCATGTCGTTGTAATATGGCTTACTTTAGACCCTTGTCATACAATGTACTATTATGAAGCCTCTCTAAATACCTACCCGCCCTATCTTCGTTTTCGACCAAAACATTACACGTGTGCTAAGCTTACAGTAAACTAACGCCAGCGGACCCTAGAGATGCTATAACCATGTCACGTAGGATAAAAACAGACACCGTCGGCGAAAACTGAAAAATAACATTCCTGACATCGAGCGGCCCTACTGGGAGAAGTATTATATGACTTCCCTAGGCATTTATTGAGATATGGTTTTACCGTGGTATAAAGTTACTTCGGACGAAATTAATTATTGAGAGAAAATTTTGGTTGACTTGGTAATTCGATGTAGAGACGAAAAGTTGAAATTATAATTCACTCAATTTCTGTGAGAGTTGTCTCTTGTCAGGAAATTAATTTAATAATTTACTCGATCATATGGGGCGGGGGGGGGGGGAACTTTTATAAGACGAAGGCCTGCTTCAGGGTTGGAAGGGGGGGACATTGTTTTATGTGCGAACTGTAGTAAGTAAATCTTACTATGCATTACGATTAATAACATGATATTTACCATGTATATTTGTGTTATTGAGTTTCCGTTATTTCAACACTGTTGCAAGCGCTTTATCATGGATTTACTAACGTCACAGAATAAGTACTTAATAGCATTTATACGTACATAAGTCCCACAGTTAACAAATCCCCAATTTACAACCCCAAATTATAAATAGATAAATAACAAACTTTGACCACACCAAGCGATTGACGCAACGGCGCGACCGTCCGGTAGCAATACTAGCAATGCCCGAGAAATGCCCGGCAGCCACTGAATGGTACCACCTACGGATGTACTTGCAGCGGCGCGGCGAACTGACGGAGTGAGACCCCCCTGCTAACGTGCTTCTAGTTTTAGTTGTGGTCTACCAACACACCGTAGCGACAATGACGTTTGCAACAGGGACGATATATATATATATATATATGCCGTATTTGTTGTTTTTTTAGATTATTTTTAGATTAATTGCTTGTGTACTGCACCTCACGTAGCTTGTGTTGCGGATCGGAATTTGTGAACTCTGTATGGTAACTTAGCTTGAATAAATTAGTTACCTATTATTAAATGACTATTTTTAATTAAAAATTATTGTTATTAAATATCCGTTATTCCAATGTAAATTACTAATATATGATTCTAAAGTGAGCTTGAAATCTTATAATTTTATTATGAAACTTGATATCTGCGTCGTGTTCAATTTCCTCTGAATCTAAGTAATTAAAGATTTTTTTTGTTCCTCTAAATCTAAATTAATATTTGGGGGTTTGATTCTCAATCTAAGTACGAGTTATATTTAAATATATATTATGTTTGTAGTTTTTCTTGTCGATAAAATCGATGACATGGTTTAGGCCTGTCATATGTTACATTCGAAATTGCAATAATTGCGGTAAACTTGCATTTTTGGTATGTTGTTTGGGTCCACCTAGATAGTATTTACCCAGATTTGCGGCAGTTTAAAATGAACGCGCGCTAAGTTATTCCTGAAAAACCAAAAAGTGGGGAATTTTAGACCAAATCATCAACAATGACGTAGGTACCTACGGGGAAATTAATGGGAGATAAAGTTTTAGGAAACTTAATTACCTTCATTCAAGACCATAAACAAAAAAAAATATTCTTTCAAAAATTTGATTTTTGGTACAAACTTTTATTGCCGACTGTACTTCTTTTCAATAGTCATCAACTAGTCGTGGTGGCGGTTCTAATGAGACTAAACACGATGGGTTTATCTTGTGTAGTTTAATAGTTCCTGTGGCCACCTTCTGTCTCCATCATCAGATCAGCTCAGTGGTACCATAATATTACACTGTCACCAAACTTACATAAGTATGCCAAATTTCAGCTCAATCGGATGCCGGCAAGTGGTTGAAAAAAGTGGTTGTTGTGGTTGAAATGTGTGGGTAGACCACAACTTGACTGATACTGACCGATTATACTGTATACTATTACATTGACGTTGATAATTTTGTTTACTCAATAATTCAATCGCCATCACCCATTTACCTGTAAACATTACCAAAATAATTCCAAACCAGGCGCCATTGTAACGTATTGACAGCGTCGCTCCAAATCTTCCGCTCGAAAGGCCGCGTCGCGAGCAGCCATACGATTCACCAGTCATTGCTACTCACTCCACCCTGTGCCGCCAATATATCTTAACCCCAAGATCCATAAGAACTACGCATAAGTAAAGAACAGGTTATCACTGGTAGATCTCTAGAGTGTGGTTGGAATTTTGTTGTGAATAGGTACTAGAGTCGGCTGCGCGGGACAGATCGCTGGCTTATCAAGGACTTTTAGCCGATTGTCGAGTAATTAATTCAATATTCCATAACAGCGAACTCATCTTACTTATATTTTTTTACATTTCAGCATAACCGTGATACCTGTCATTTGATCGTGTTAACAGTTCAATTAATAACTGTGAAATGTTACAGATGTATAATTCTCACACACATAAAATAAATGTCAAAGTGACACAGATAAGAACAAACGTATTTTATGTCCCACCTGCCCATAAAGCGGTAATTACCGCACGCTCCGCGCGCGGGAAATCCCACTTCCTGGCCAGGGGGTGACATAAAATTTTGTACTTAGCACGGGCGGTAATAAAGAAAGCCTCAGATCGCATATTTATCGCCCTTGCCTTCGGCTCGGGCGTCAAATACCTGCGATCTGAGTCATTCTTTGTTTTACCGCCCTGGTTAAGTAATGTACTATAAGCGGCAATTTAAAATAGATTTGAGGAACGATTATGACATATGAATGTGAATATTGGATAAGAGGGGGCTTAGGGGGGATACTAAATCGTTTACGCAGTCGCTAGCGAGTACGGTAATGCAAATATTGCAAACTCATGGTAAGGGTTGGTACGGGACTCCGCTATAGATTTGCATTGCGATATCCCGCTCGTACTAAAACCGCATCAGTATGAACAACCGCCATAGTTATTATTCACTGCATGATCATACGATTTACTTCGGTATGGCTATGTAATACAGTTTGGAAGAGATATAAATCATGGTGACTATTAACTAGTAATAGAGAAAAAAAAAACAAAAATATGTTGAAATGTAATAAAACTATATCTATCGCGGGTCTCTAAAATAAACTAACCGCGTGTAACTAACCTAAAGTGATTTATTTATAATTTAAGAAGATGCTTTTTGCTGCCGGCAAATGCTTTTTATGACAGAAGAATATAAAAATATGTAATTTAAGGAAAAAAATATTGTATGCTATTAAAATTGTACTATATTTTTGACATAATATTTTAATTAACATAATATTTAATTACCTAAATTATAATATGACATGACTTATAATATACTTATGAATTATAATATAATACGACATGACTGATGACATGTAAAATTTCATATTTTATCAATATATATGAGTATGAGTATTGCAAAAAAGAAAACCTTATCGTACAAAAGGCGGACTTAATGTCGCATTGCATTCTCTACCAGTCAAGCTTAATGCGAAGCAGAAAAATCTATCTTCTATTCTTATTTATTCTATCTTTTATTTCACATTATCCATTGTAGTCGTGTTTTTAATTTTTATAATTATGATCACATTGAATATTTACTCTGTTGACTTAATAACATAAGGATCTCTCTCTTATAATTAAAGATCTCAAACTATAAACAAAGAGAAATTACTAATCGTATTTATAGCTTTACATTAGTAAAGGAATTGGATCGCCTAGAAACCATGAGATCGTTTATAGGAAGAAGGAGGTCGGAAAAATATCACGAATGATCATAATGGGGGATTGGGGTTACAACACTATTTTTTTTTCAAAGCGGGAAGTACACAAACAATGAAATTACTTAACACATTCCTCATAATATATGCAATATTAACGACATATGACATGCTAAGCGTCTAGTAGTCCCCACGTGATAACCCAGTTTTGCTTAGTGCCAAAAAAATTACATAAGTCTGTGGGACTGCGGCTTACCTTGTCGGAGCTTCATACTACAGCTCCCTGAAGCATTTATTGAAGTCATCGCCTGAGAGAAAATGGCTGACAAAATTTGTACTTGGCTCTTAGCCTACAATTAGCATACAAAACTCAACAGAACTTAAAAATATACCTCAAAAATAACTTATTTCTATGTATTTTGTACCTCATTTGCATTTATGTACAGCTGGTTTTGGCTATTACTCTTCGGATATTCATACTCACAATCGTTTGACGAATCACTTTTGTTAATTATATTGTCTATACATGCAGTTTTAGACGCATTTTGTTCTGTTGAAAATTTATTTATTTGGGCGTAATCAAGTTTTTCTTCTTTAGCCTTATAAGTTTCTGATGACGATGCATTGGCTGAAAAATATGGCGTTACGTAACTTGTTTGTTTTTCTACTTTAGAAGCCGAATCTTTCGGCGAATCATAAATACTATCTTGAATGTAATCTAGCATTTTAGGGCTGTCATATATTTCACAACTTGTTTTAGAATCGTTATCTTCTGAGTTGATATACAAAGTTCTAGATTTCTCGTTCACGGCGTCTTTTTCTTCGTCACATTTGACACCTGTTTCTTCGGTAGATTTATCTTCCTTCTTTGATTCATCTAGATTTTGAGAAGTGCTATCCGAATCTTGTTTTGAAGTACGTTTTAATACTTCTTTGCAAATTAACGACATATGTTCCGGTAAAATGATTCGTTTTTCTATTTTATGTTTTTCATTACAGTGGGGTGTTGGAAGGTTGTCATATAAATCTAAAGCTGATGTTGAAGCACATTTAGAAACCGATTCTTCTTTTGGTTTTCCTTCCTTTACTAATTTGTCTATATTTTGTAGACTGCCTGTAGAATCATGATTGGTGGTTCGTTTTAGCACCTCTTTGCAAATTAACGACATTTGTTCGGGTAAAATTATTGGCATTTCTCTACCGACGCATTTGATAATCCTTGGGGAGATATTACCTGAAGATTCTGTTTTCTTAGGTGTACGAAGAGTATTATAGTCACTCGCTATTGTAACTTGGCTTTCTTGTCGTTTTAAGATTTTATTATGTTCGTTTTCATTGTTCATCTGACTGGTAGTGATGTCAGAATTATTAGCTCCCGCTCTTATTGTCTGATACGTCTCACTTAGGGCATATCCGTCCTCTAACTTTTCTGGTGTCAATGTTCTTGCTTTTCTGTTACATATGTTAAAAGTGCGGAGAAATTTTGTCTTTACTAAAACATATATTAAAAGTATCGATACCACAAATAGGAGTATCGATATAAATCCCAGTATGCACCAAATATAAGCCGGTATGTGGTTCCGTATTTCATAATTATAACCTGGAATGAAGAGGACATCCATTTTAATTTTATAGGAATTTATGTCACAATTAGATTAAGTTAAAACGAAAAAAAAACTACTTGGGAATTAATTGGCCTCGAGAACGCCTTTGGCATTTTATTCTTATAAGGTTAGGTTAATTTAGTTTTTATTTTTGTATTTTTTACTATTTATTTAGGTTATATTTCTTACTAGCTTTTGCCCGCGACTTCGTCCGCGTATCCTTGTATTTGAGGGATGATTTCAGGGATATAAAGTGTCCTATATGTTAATCCAGGCTATAAACTCTTTGTATACCAAGTATCGTCTTAATACGTTCAGCCGTCTTTGCATGATTGAGTCACAAACATCCTCCCAAATATCCTCACAAACATACTAACTTTCGCATTTATAATATTAGTAGGATTACAAAAATTTGGACTCGTCTTAACTAGTACCTCAAGAACTATTTTTATACCGCTCTTGGTTTGTCGATTAATTAAGTGAAATAGAATTTTACTGAAAGTGAAATATTATATGTATTTACTTTTAATGTGGATTGAAACCATTAGAAAAGTATTAATAAATAAATATACTATCCCGTATTATATTCTACTTTATGACAATCAATTTTAAGTTTATCAATTATCTTATTTTCAAAGGAAAACTAGGGCGTGATTTCACTTGTCTTGACATTGACATGAGAGGATATCCCTAGGATATCGCTTTGTTTTAAAATCTCTGCTGTAGACTCAACGCACTGACGTGCATATTTAGGCGCAATACACTGACCCACGCATTGTAACAATGTGTAAGAGAGGAGCATTGAATTTTACTACGGTTTTAATCTAACTAGGCATGGTATATTTAACTTACTTTTTGCTGGGTCCGATTTACAGAAGTCCAATTTTTCTGCACCAAAACCCTTAACTTTGTGGTCTTTGCGAGCCCAGGAAAAATCCACAACACAAAGTATAAAAAAACATATGAACATCATTCTATCCATTATAATTGACATTACACAGACTTATTTTGTATTAACAGACGGGTGAACAAGCAAAAACTCGATTAATAAATGATTGAAATTATTGGCTTAAAGGATAATGTAGTTGTAATGACACATTCTATATTTTCCTTGTGTCCCTTGACAATAAAAGCATAAACGTTTGTTATATGATTCGATTACAAATAAGTCGTTGTTAAAAAAAATAATATTAGTAAGTATAGCAGCCCTGTATGAGATAATTCCATCAGGTACAGTTGCCATCAAATACATTTGAGTGAACAAGATGCTGAAAAATATCTAAACACGAGTCTATTGTCAAAGCATTCGAGTGCATGTTCAGTTGTTCATGAAGATGTTTGTTTGATGTTTGAACTCTATTAAACAATAATTATAAATGAGACATAGTTTTTAAGCTAATATAGTCACTAACTTTCTATCTACTATCGATTCATAAGGCCTATAAAACGCATATATTTTTTACAAACATACTAGGTATATTCACCCAGTATTCAGTGCGGCTGTGACTAACTAAATTTTCCCTTTTGAAAAAAAAAAGGATACACCTACAGTCTTATTTTTAACTACGAAAAGCATTTCGAGTCAAATTGCATTTTCTATGTTTATTATGTCTAAAAGATAACATGATGTATCCGATAATACTGTCAGCGTATAGACAGCTCCTGGTTTTTTTTATTACGGAAACTTTTGGAGGGACCTCAACATCCTGTCGACTAATTATTACCATGTGTTTCCGTAAACAAATGATGACATTATTCATTTATTCTGATTGATAGGTAAAAATAATCTAGATATAACGTTTTGAGGAAACTCCTTGTTGATCTCCCTACAAGTATCAAATCTAAATATAAGCTTTGCTAGAATAACTTTGCACTGAATATATTCTAGAAAACAGCGAAATATTAAAATATATTTAATTCGTTACAATTTCGAGCGGAAAACGTGGTATATTAGTATTAATAAATAAAATACGATGAAAACTGTGTGTCAGACGACGGGCGGACGGACGACAGCAATAGCTGGGTTCCGTTTGGACTCTTCGGGTACGGAACCCTAAATCAAATCAAATCAAATCAAATCAAATCAAATAAATCAAATCAAATAATTTATTTCACATAATTTCAGGTACAATGAGATCTTAAAAGTAGTCTTAGTATCACTAAAATTTACCATAAATGGCATGTGAAATCGAGAAGCATTTACAAATGCAATACAATAGTCATTACAATAAAAATGAAATAGCAAAATTAAAATTAAAAATTGAAATTAAAATAAAATTAAAGTAAGATCAGAATTAAAATAAAATCATAATAAAAATAGTAATTGTCTATATTGTCAAAATTGTGGTCAGAATTATCATAAAAAACATATATGTAACAAAGTCCGTAAGGAACTGTACTAAGCTATTAGACATTACCGCTCCGAGTATATGTAAGTAACATATCCTTAAATTCAAGTATTATCAGTTTATTTAGGTACCGAAGAAAGTACCTCTAATATGGGTTAAGTGTAGTTACGGGACCAGAATAGCTCCGATATGGACCCTATTACTTTTGATGTTACTTCCTTTCTTCGCAAGCGCCATTTCAGTATGGAAAACAACATTTTCCATCTTTATGCTGTTGGAAAAAAAAAAAAAAAAATGACTACAGTGTAAGCTTTTTAAGTAGGTAAATTGATGATTAATACTTTGCGTAGGTACCTAGATCTAGCTCTGTCTACATTTTTAGGGTTCCAAAGGGTAAAACGGGACCCTATTACTAAGACTCCGCTGTCCGTCTGTCTGTCTGTCACCAGGCTGTATCTCATGAACCGTGATAGTTAGACAGCTGAAAATTTCACAGATGATGTATTTCTGTTGCCGCTTTAACAAGAAATACCGACCAAAAAAAACAGAATGACATAAATATTTAAGGGGGCTGCCATACAACAAACGTGATTTTGCTGGTGGTTGTGAAATGGTACGGAACCCTTCGTGCGCGAGTCCGACTCGCACTTTTATATTACTCAGCGGATGACAACCTACCTTGCAACATTTACAAAAAAATCCAATCAAGAAAATATCGTAATAAGTGCACCAGAATAAACAAGGAGGCCCCAAAAAGAACCAGGTACCATTTTAATCTCCATTCAGTTCATCTCATACGTAGTTTTTCTATGGGAAATGTTATTTAACAATTACTTCGTGTTTTGATATATAACTTTTGAGAAATCTTTTCACTGTGTGAAAGTAGAGAATATCCATTACAGCCAACCTTTTTGGGCCTTTACAACGACTTTGGGAATATCAAACGAGGAAAATAGTCTAAAATATGTGAATATTTCATGTCTGAGGGTCCCTTATTCTAATGTATGTGTTTTTTGTTTTAATCGGACATAACATAATGGATAAAATTACTTAGTAAAGGACTTTTTATAATTTTTTTATAAATTGTTTCAAAAATACACCTGTTTAAGGCAAGAGTGAATAGGCATTTTCTGGGGGAGCTCGCTTCATCGTCGGCCTCATCTTTGCCCCCAGGCCAGATGCTGGCGAACAGCAATCCCATTATTAAGACGACGCTTTGGAAATATTGGTTGCATGGATTTCCATTTTTCTCAGCAACCAAGCAACTGATGAAAACGAAATTGACTCACATGATCAATCATACCTTTAGCTTTAATTTTATAATTGCTTTTCACGATTGGATAACTTTTGCAACAGACTTTTCTTCGTCAAAAACACCTCTGTTTAAACAGAGATTCGCATTTTACAGACAAACGGCACTTGTTAAAGCCTCTTAGTTTTCAATATAGATTCATCTTAACAAACACTTTAAAATTATAATTGGATTTTATAAAATAACTTAGAACTCTTATTTAAATCGAAAAACACGGTTTTGTCGTATATGACCTTATAGTTTAAGCCAGCGCGTGCCGTGTTTTCTATACAAGAATGATGACAAGATGTCAAGTCAATCGGCCGACGGCCGCTGTCAGCGTTGGACCCGTGCTCGTCGAGACCAGCAAAATTACGTAAATATATGTTTAAAATGTTATTTTATTCGCGTAAAAACTCGAGGAAGCACTCAAAACGAAAAAGGAAAGCTTGTTTAATTGATTAATGTAAAAATATGGTTATAAAAGGTAAGTAAAAACGCAAATAGATTTATTCAACAACATTCGTAAATGTCATTCAATGTTCTAGTTGGAAAAGAAAACAATGCCATGGAGTCGTCTCCGGATTTAAACGAAAACGAAAATATATCATGTTATATATAAGTTTTGATAATCGAATACTTAGTATTTGAGATATAAAACCGTCTTACTGATAAACTGTTTTAAGAGTATTTTTAACCAATTTCAAAAAACTAGCCAAGTGCGAGTCGGACTTCGCACATCTAGGGTTCCGAACCAACCTCAAAAAATGTGTTTTATTAAGTATTTATTGGTAAAATATACGTAATAATAAACATGATCACCAAATTTCAAGTTCATAGGTCAAACGGAAGTTGACAAATTCTTCGGAACAAAATTTTGTGGCAGACGACGGACGGACGGACGGACGGACGCATGAGTGACAACAATTGAGTTCCGCTTGGCCCTTCGGGTACGGAACCCTATAAAGGAGGAGGTTCCTACTTCGGCTGTATTATAAATTTCTATACATCGTTTTAATTTACATTATTTTATATGTTTTACAACACGAGAAATGCTACTGAAGTATAAAGACTTACAAAATGTGTTGCCAATGTAGGGTTTTATACCTATCTAACTCGCTAGTGGCAACTCGATATGCCATGGGTTCTCTGTGGATTGCCAGAATTTTATACAGTATAATTTCGCTTGCCAGATTTTCATTAGAAATAATTTTATATTCCACGGCGTTAAGTTTTAATTATATTCATGTATTTAAAGCCTGGATAAGAATTTATTTTACCTTCGCCGTGTTGCGGATATTGGATTGCTTATTGGTTGTTGACATGTCCGGTACTGACATTTTATAGTGCCGTTGTATTTAACTGGTTTGTTGGTTTGGGGTTTAACTCAATAGGTATTTTTTTTTCGTATTAAGGGACACGTCCACTAAACTACGAAAATAGGCAAAAAGATCTTATAATCGAATCACTGGCCGAACATTTTATAATTGAGGTCGGTGATACTGAAAGTGACACTTCAACAACTGACGAAAATGAAGCATCACATCGGAGTTCGAATCTGAAGAATATTTTGAATCAGATTTAGATGAATAGGTAGCATAGCAGAGGCTGTCAAGACCTAATTTTGTTGAAATTGATGTTATTTAAGCAGTTTTTTAAGAAAAACTATTTGTTCTAGCACATCAAAATATATGTTAATATTCATCATATTTCAAAGACCTTGTACGGACTCGATACATAATTGGACGAAATCGGCTCGATAGAAAATAATTGCAAAGATTGGTCTTAAATTCATCATTAAACGGTTCTATGTCTTTATTTTTATTACGTATGGGTCTGCAATTAAAAACATAAAGTCAACATATTCATACCTAAACCGCCAACGAGCCATATTTCACAAATAATCCACACTTTTTTTCATTTCAATATTATTGTAGTATAATTTATTTACTATTTTACGCGCAGAGCTTCCGTAAAGAGCGGGATGGTTATTTGGAAACTTTTGGACATTCTACATTGTTAACATGAAGCTACACTGTACCGACTGTACATGACTTACAATCATTATTATTAATTTCAGGGCCAAATACTATCTTGTCAGGGTTTAACTGTAAACATGTACAATAGATATTTGATTTCTTACCTCCTAACCTGACATCGGTAATAATGTCGGCACGAATAGTTTTACATATTTGTATCAAGTTTTACCCGATAAAATTCTTATTATTAAATACCCATACATCTCTAATTAGGTACACAATAAACACAATCTAATCTAATCTTTATAGGTATTACAAATTCTAAAAAGTAATGTTATAATTAGAAAATATTTAAGAAATGTGGAAAGCACAAATTAATCCTCAAATTTGATAAAGACTCGGCAACGCGCATGGAGTTGCCCGCGTCTGTAGGCTGCGGTATCCACTAACCATCTGGTGGACAATAAGCTTGTTTCCCACCGTCGTATTTAAAAAAAATAATACCTCTCCTTTGATGTCTATGTTCCGTGCGGCGCTCTGTCTGTCAACTCTGTCATGCGCTATTCGATCGCGAGCCGCGTAAGAAATACCGGGGCGGATGAGGTGAGGGGATTTCAGCACACTGTTTGAGTTTCATAGTTTATCACGGCGTCACCTTAATCTATCTATACATATAATAAAGCAGAAGAGGGTCGAAAATCTGTACATTGAAGATATTAGTAAAAAAATCGATGGAGGGGTCTAAGAATCGATAACAGAACACGTTTCAACTGTTTTTAGAATTCATGTCTGTTTGTCTGTTTGTCTGTTTGTCTGTTTGTCTGTTTGTCTGTTTGTCTGTCTGTTTATATGTCTAACTATCACGCGAAAACTAGCGAATGGATTTTAATACAGCCTTCACTAATATGTTTATTGGATCTTCGGCCAGGTTATAGGCTATAAAAATCATACAGGTTAGGGATGAAAGGGGGTGAAAAGAGGGGTTAAACTTTGTATGAGAAGTCTTTCAGTTCATGATTTACAGGCTTGAAAGTTGGTAAGTATATACATGGACGCAAAGTAAATAGAACCTCATTCAAACATTGTATAATAAACAGATAGTATTTGAAAAAATGGGGGGTGAAATAACAATACCTCTGCCTCTCAAGGCTATAGACAAAAATACAAAAGTCCCTCAAACCATATTAACTGTTTGAAATGAGAGATCTAATTATGTTGGTCAGTCAGTCGCTATCAATATTCACAAACCTTACTACGCAACCTCGGTTTTTTTTTGTTTTCGATGGAGGGTACTTTACCTACGCAGAGCGGCGGGCTCTCGGTTGCATGGTAGCACTTGCGACATGTACTACCTATATATTAAGTATGCGCATTTTTGTATAAAATATTGTTTTTTGAGGTGCTCATTACAAGAATGATACTTATCCATTTTCAAATTGAAGATGGCGGACATTTACTTATTTACTTTTCTTAATAATCGATATGAGTTTCATCTTTGAGGTTCTTCGAGGTGCCGATTAGTTGCGTTTTCCGTCAGCAAAATGTATAAAATACGTTCAGCGCGTAACAGACATAAATTTAGAGTATATTGGTATTCGTTTTTAAAACATACATACCTACGTAACAATAAACATCAAGTATGACCAAATTCGAACAGGCGGATTGGAAAGCAAAAAAAAACGGCCAAGTGCGAGTCGGACTTCGCACATTTAGGGTTCCGAACCGACCGCAAAGTTATGTTGGTTTTTATAGGAAAAATAAGGAAATTTCAAAGAAAAAAATCTAATTTATCAATATATTAGTATTTGTTGGTAAAAAATACGTAATAACAATCATTATTACCAAATTTTAAATTCATCGGAACAAAATTTCGTAAATTCCAAAAATTTATGAACAAAAAAAAATATCTATTCAACTACCTCTTTACAAAGCCACTTAATAGGTCAACAAATTTTTTTTGTTCAATATTTCGCGCTCGCTGCTGCGCGTTTTCATCTACATTGCTTGATGCGTATGAAGTATTTTCTGTACCTGCATCATAATGTTCGAATCATTTCGCACTAGCTTTTTTATCTACATTACTTGACGCGTAGGAATTATTTTCCGTAACTGCATCATAATGTTCGAAAAATTTCGCGCTCGCTGCGCTCGCGTTTTCATGTGCATAACTTCATGAGAATGAAGTATTTCCCGCACCTGCATCATAATGTTCGAAAATTTTCGCGCGCCGTACGCTCGCGTTTTCATCTACATTATAAATGCGAATGATATCTTTTCCGCACCTGCATCAGAATGTTCGAATCATTTCGCGCTCGCTGCGCTCGCGTTTTCATCTACATTACTTGATGAGCATTTTCCGCACCTACATCATAATGTTCGATAATTCTCGCGCGCCCTACACTCGCGTTTTCATCTGCATTATAGTTGATGCTTATGAAGTCTTTTCCGCACCTGCATCATAATGTTCGAAACATTTCGCGCTCACTACGCTCGCGATCTCATCTTCATTTCTTGATGCGTATGAAGTATTTTCCGCACCTGCATAATAATGTTCGAAAAATTTCGCGCTCGCTGCGCTCGCGTTTTCATCTACATAACTTCATGAGTATGAACTATTTTCCGCACTTTACTAAACTTTAGCGCCCGCTACGATCGCTTTTTCATCTAAATTACAGATGCGTTTGAAGTCTTTTCCGCACCTGCATCATAATGTTCGTAAAAATTTCGCGTTCGCTATGCTTGCGTTTTCATCTGCATGACTTGATGCGTATGAATTATTTACCGCACCGGCATCACAATGTTCGAAATATTTCGCGCTCGCTGCGCTCGCGTTTTCATACACATTACTCGATGAGTGTGAAGTATTTTCCGCACCTGCATCATAATGTTCGAAAAATTTCGCGCTCGCTGCGTTTGCGTTTTCTTCTACATTACTTGATGAGCATTTTCCGCACAACCTACATCATAATGTTCGAAAATTTTCGCGCGCCGTACGCTCGCGTTTTCATCTACATTATAGTTGATACGTATGAAGTCTTTTCCGCGCCTGCATCAGAATGTTCGAAAAATTTTGGGCTCGCTGCGCTCGCGTTTTCATCTACATTACTTGATGAGTATTTTCCGCACCTACATCATAATGTTCGTAAAAATTTCGCGTTCGCTATGCTCGCGTTTTCATCTGCATGACTTTGTGCGTATGAATTATTTTCCGCACCGGCATCATAATGTTCGAAATATTTCGAGCTCGCTGCGCTCGCGTTTTCATACACATTACTTGATGAGTGTAAAGTATTTTCCGCACCTGCATCATAATGTTCGAAAAATTTCGCGCTCGCTGTGTTCGCGTTTTCTTCTACATTACTTGATGAGCATTTTCCGCACTTACATCATAACGTTCAAAAAATTTTCGCGCGCCGTACGCTCGCGTTTTCATCTACATTATAGTTGATGCGTATGAAGTCTTTTCCGCGCCTGCATCAGAATGTTCGAAAAATTTCGCGCTCGCTGCGCTCGCGTTTTCATCTACATTACTTGATTAGTATTTTTCGCACCTGCATCATAATGTTCAAAACATTTCGCACTCACTACGCTCGCGTTTTTATCTTCATTACTTGGTGCGTGTGAAGTCTTTTCCACACCTGCATCAATGTTCGAAACATTTCGCGCTCGCTGCGCTCGCGTTTTCATCTACACTATTTGATGCGTATGAAGTATTTTCCGCATCTACATCGTAATGTTTGAGAGAATTCGCGCTCGCTGCGCTCGCGTTTTCATCTTCATTACTTGATGCGTATGAAGTATTTTCCACACCCGTATCAAAATATCCGAAAAGTTTCGCGCTCACTTCGCTCGCGAGCGTTTTCATCTACATCTATAATAAGTTAATAACATATATTTAGTCCTCTGTCATGTTTCATGTGGGCGCATTGAGCCGGCGTGCGCAATGTTTGGCGAGACAACCCGGCGAAATACGGTGTAGAAGTTGATATGGATAATGGATATTCACGCGAATGAAGTCGCGGGCAAAAGCTTAGATAAATAAATTTAAAACTGGACTACCCGTACGAAACTGGGGCGGGTTATTAATGCGAAAGTAACTCTATCTGCCTGTTTCCTCTTAAAATGCTCAACCGATTTAGATGGAATTTGTTATGGATATAGTTTGAGTCCTAGGGAAGGACATAGGATACTTTTATCCCGGAAATCATCCCTTAACGGGGTTTAAGTTAGAATGGAAGAGAGATAACTAGGTAAGCGCATGAAATAGAAGAATGAAATAACATTCTAACGCGATGACGCGAGTTCTACGCAGACGAAGTCGCGGGCAAAAGCTAGTAAATAAATACACGGTTTATAAACAAAATAAGTATCAAAAGAATATTTTTTAACCAGTGACATGTCTAAGAAACATCCTGGTAAGAAACGTCCGGTACCGCCGCATACAGGGTAGAGTCAGTCCAATTCAGGTCAGTTTCTTGCTTGACTCTTCTCAGCTAGGCTAGTTTTAGTGAACCAGCGACAAAACTCCCAGTAGCTCGATTCCACTCACACATCAGATTCGGTTGAAGCCGCTCGCATTTTCACCGGAGCACAATCTCTTAGAGTATTCCAGTGTTTCAACCGCCCGTGTGGTCGTGTCGGGTTTCCCCTGGATTTTCCCCATCCCACTCTCCAAACGCGCATAGAAGCGCTTTATTGTGCCCGGGCTATGAATCCACGGTCAGGTTCAGAAAAAACGTAGGACATACATATAATACAAGCAGTTACTGATGAAACTAATAAATATCGTGAAGCTTATCCCACAGTTACAAATACCTCTTTATTATTCGCAGTGCCTTCAGAACCACCAGAACCCATCCATTAAACATTCATTAAGTGAACTCACTGACTCCGAAATCCGCCAAATCAGGTGTAAGTAATTATGTTACGGACGAGCACAACATACAAATTGTTGTACCTAATACGTACCTTCGTAAACAATACAATATACCTATATTAATCCCATAATTACATTAGAATTAAAACAGAAAGAATGAATCGATGTTCGACGCGAAAGTGCACTAGAGAAGTTGCCAAAATACTTCTCATTTAGGGATGCGTTTTATAAGAATAATTAATCATTTTTGTCTTAATCTTTTCTTTTTAGAATAATCTTAATCTTTTTAAAGTGGTTATCTAAACAAAACAAACGTACGTCTTTCCTAAAGACGCTGGTGGAGTATGTAACATTTCAAAAATGTTTTTTTTTGTTTAATAATGGCTTTCCATTATGATGATTTTGCTAACCACGTGTACAAAGACGTTGTTCGGTAACGACGCCATGACAGTAGGCAACTGGTTTTGTTCGGTAATGGATTCTGCTAGTCGTCGCGCCGAGAGCTCATGTGTTCACCAACGCGGCGACGAGCAAAATCCTTCAACTATGTTGTTAGGTAGGTAGATATAACTGTCACGTTATGTAATCAACCCTCTGGTATTCAGGTATCCGTAAAAATTGTGTTTATTCGACAGCTGCCTCATATTTCATCAGAATTTACGACGGGGCGTTTAACATTCCAATTCGATTTTAATGTAGGTCGTCGATTCGTATCCCGACTCGTACCAATGAATTTTTCTGTAATGTTTGAGCGGATTATCATTTCCATATTTTCCGTTAGCGTTAAGTGGAAAATATCTCACAACCCTGCACGTCTGCGAATAAATTTAAAAGTATATAATACCTTTGTGAAGTTCCCAGGGCGGAGAGCGTAATAGGTAATACTGCCCGTTCCTGTGTGGTCGGTTCGTTCTCATAGATATACGAGAGGAGGCCTATGAGTCTCCCACTGCTTAAGTGGGGCCTGTAAAATGTTGATGATGATATCTACGACCATTTGTGGTTAATCACATCACATAGGTACAACAGAAGCCACTTTGGAAAGAGTTGAAACTCTTAAGTGTAATAATTTCTAACACAATGTTATCTTTTAAACATAGGATTAGAACATGCTAAGTCTCAATTCAGTTCATCTCTTTCAGATTTTGATACGGTTGCGAAGAAGCGATCAGACGAAATTCATTACTTTATTATATTATTACAGGAACCAATCCAATTTTACGTGATAAAGCGAGCCCGGTTAGAAGGATCGCGTAAAAACACTCTTTTACGCTAACGGGAATTTCGCGAACCCCTAGGTAGTTTTTTCACAAAAGTAGGTACGGATTGCGCTCGCTATCTTATGAAGGATTCACATCAAACGGCTGGAGCCGGCGCGCCTCTTACTAGAGTTAGGAGGATGAAAATTCTATACAGAAGTTAGATATCCATATTGAAATGACGGCAGTAATAGTCCCGAACAGCCGCAACCTGTCGCGAGCGCGCGAGGCAGTCCCATTGCAAACGTCCCGCTCTAACACGCGTGAGTTGTGTTGACAACAGATGGGACAAATGTAGGTCCCTCGTTCTCAACACAGTGCAATCTCGGTAGCTCTGGCAACGTTGCTCACCTCCAGGAACACAACAATACTTGGATAGTAAATAATGTTATCACGGCTGTGGCTGAGGTACTCCCCCCAGTTGCGCTGTTTCAAATTCGAGCGGTCTCAGTAAAGTGGTCAATCATTACAGTGACATGTAAGTGCATTGTATGCCTTATCGTAAAGGAATAAAGTGTAATGTGTAAACATATTTGTAACCGCAGTAGTTGTATAATCCCTGAACGTGATATCCGGCAAACTAAACAGATTTGTGCATGAATATCAATTCCGCGGAAGTTGTCCAATGCATTTTAAGTATCTATAATGCTCAATCACACTTGCAAATTGAGCTTCAGTTTAAGGTGAGTTTAGGTTACCGGCACTCTGCGAACAAAGCAATTTAATTTATTTTTATTGCTGTATTATTGTTTTTTTATATATACCTATATATTTGTTAACACAGAGCTTAAACAAAGTTTAATAAATATATAATATCTCATTAATTGAAATGCTTCATTTTGTATAATAGGTGGCTATAATTGGTTTATGCATGCAGGGGGCGTGAAGCTTAATCATTGGTGTAAATACTATATAAATAAGAAGATTACCACAGTATGAGTAATAGTACTACGTAAAGAAGCCTCACTGTTAACAAATCCCTGCGAGGCAAGCCAAACGTGCCTGCGCTTGGCCATCTCCTTCTATCGTACGCGCATCACTCGCTACATCACTTTCTATCGCATTGAAAGTCACCCGACGGGGGATCATTGAGCGGCGCGATGACGTCACGCGAGTGAGTCGCCCCTGCCTGTACATCATTTTCAGCGTAAGATATCCATCCCCACTGCTAGCCATATGCCTCCTCTCATATCATAGATGATGCCAAAGGCACTAGTCTTCACGCTTCCATTGTGGATTGTTTAATTAGGAATAAACATTATCATCATCATCAGCCTATATTCGACCTTTAAATTATTATGATAGGTATCCCATTTCTAATCGAGAGATAAAAATACTTAAACCTGAAGAAAGACCTTATGGTCTTATGACTATGAATTAAGACTTAAAGATTAACTAAAATGTTTTTGTCCCTTTCGCACAACAGTTAATGTCAAAGTGACAGCTGAAGACAAACAAACTATAGCGGCTTGTTAAGTAAATATATTATGTAGGTTTGATGGACGTAATTATGAATAACGGGGAAAAAACTTTAGGCTAAGCGCGCACTGCGGTACGGCGAGTTGCGGTGCGCTTAAAACCGCAAAGGAATAAAAACCGTGATTTTCCAGTACGCGCATAGCGGTGAAAATACCCGCACGATTTGCCATTCTAATGCCAACTCTAGTGAAGAACGCACAGTCAAAAATGAACCATCACAAAATCTGCATCTCTGTACGATGTAAATATATACAGATGCAGACTTTGGTGTGATAGTGATAGTCCATTTTATAAGTAATCCGCTCCTGTTAAATATTTCATTTTTGGTCCAAGATGTTCACACATGACACAGTCATCAACGTATCATTGAGACAGTTCCAATGAGCCCAAACATGACGGGTTTATCTTGTGTTGTTTAGGAGTTGCTATGGCCACCTTCTGTCTCCATCATCAGGTCAGCTCGATGATACCATAACAATCACACTGCGCGCAGTTTCATAGTCCATAGGATGCAGAAAATTCTTGCAATCTGCAGCAAACCACAGATTTTAATCCTCGTATGTACGGTGATTCAGTAAGATTAAGGAAAACTTGGCGGAAATAATTCGTGTATAAGCGGATTTTGGCATAGTTGTAGGGAAAGATGTCCTTAAGAATATACTAAAAATCCTGACAGATGGGGGTGGAGCTAACGGGTAGGGTGGGGTAAAGGTATTTTTATTTAGTTATTCTTAAAAAAAACTCATAAATGGTGGCCCATAGCAAAAACTATTCTGAGACATAAATAATCTACATAAAATTCTATACAAGAAAGGTTCTACGTACTTTTTCGCTAGGAAATCGCTGTCAGCGGGTAGGGTGCCCAGAAGGCTAGCATTGCCACGCTCCACGCTGTATGACATTGACATTGACAATACTAACTTTTTAACTCGTTTTCTAACTTTTATATAACTCTTGGTGATTTTTCTCTTCAGAACGTTTTATTTTTAAAATTGATGCAATATTGTTGCTTTAGTCGGAATAGCAAAAGTAACCGATTTCCCAATGATTCCGTTTCGTGCCCGTGACTGCAATAAAACGGGCATTAACACATGGCATATAAACCGCTGCGAAAATAAACGATAGGATAGATACGTATGGAAACAAGTCTAATACCAATCGGTGTTGATCTTTATCGCTTTTCCTAACGGGTAAATAAACACTTTAAGAAACGACTTTATCTACTTTTTTGTTTTTTTCTGGTCCATCGGTAAACAGGTACAGTCACGAGTTTTAATTTCGGACCAACTTAAGGTTGACAGTCCTGTCAAACTGTATAGAAAGTCAAAGAAAAAGTTTGCGAAATGGGTCATAAATTAATGCGCGTGACCGTACCAAAGGTTTATGCCTTTCCTGAAATGCTATAATAGTATTTTATGTCACACCTGGCCATAAAGCGGCAATTACCGCACGCTCCGCGCGCGGGAAATCCCACTTCCTGGCCAGAGGGTGACATAAAATTTTGTACTTAACACGGGCGGTAATAAAGAAAGCCTCAGATCGCATATTTATCGCCCTTGCCTTCGGCTCGGGCGTCAAATACCTGCGATCCGCGACATTCTTTGTTTTACCGCCCTTGTTAAGTAATGTACTATTATACAATCGTTATATAATGAATGCTTTTTTAGTCGAGAACCGCGTTTAGACCACGAGGCTTGCCGAGTGGTCTAAGTAAGGTTCGAGACTCAAAAAGCTAATTATATAACTATTGTATACAATACTTTTTCTACGAGTCCACGAAAATAACAAAATAACAGAAAGTTGCCGCTGAAACGATCGCATTTGTGCATGTAGGTTACACGGTGATTAATAGCACGTGGTCTGCACATATCACAATACGTATCACGTGGGTATTGATGAATATTGAAAACAAGTCTAAATAATTATGAAATTTACGATAATATCACAAGTATTGTAAATTTGTAATAACAATTCCCACGGGGCCGTAGCCCTCTGTTAAGATTGAAAAAAAAAACAGTCCATGCCCGCCTTTGGCATCATGTCAAATTTCGACCAATCACGACGCAAGAGAATTTAAGTTTTTTTTTCTAATGATTATGGCCAGTATCCAGCCGACCGTTTAAGTAGGTAGACAATTTGACAAGTGCATTGACGGTTTTACGTTCAGAAGCGCGGGAAGCACTATCAATGTTGAAATATTCATAAAATGAGTCTCCTTAATAGTAGTTTATGCAACTGGTACATAATGAGGGGCATCAAAACACGAGTGTGTTTTATGAAACGAGCCGAAGGCGAGTTTCATAATAAGGTCACACGAGTGTTTTAATGCCTAATTATGTACAGTTGCATACACTACTTTATCTACATCCATATATTAAATCCTCTTTCATGTGTTTCGTGTGGGCACTTCTCGCCGGCGTGCGCCATGTTTGCGTCGACAGGCCGGCCCGCGCCTCCGCCGCCAGCCCGCAGCTGTGTCTTAATTTTGTACGTGATCTCGTTAAAGTGTTATATTTCGTGATCTAATAGGGGACGCACGCAACAGCCGCACAGTATATTATAAAGCGGGGTCTTATCTACGGTATTTGAACTTATAAAAGAGGATTTACTATATGGGTGTAGATAAACTTAATTTTTTTCATCAAATTACGGCGTTCTATTTTTGAATGATATTTCGATTCTCCGCGCAGTTGTACAATGAAATATTATATTACTCCATAGAGCATAGACTTTTAGTTCAGCTTAAAATGTATAATATTGTGCAATGGTCTATGAAGTTCTAATTGTAATATTGTAGTCGACGAGTATAAAAACGTAATTATTAATAGTACCTACGTACAGTCAAGTACAAAACTATGTATCCAATCAATCCTCTCTTTATATACCGAAGCTTTAATTCTCCGACTTAAGAATTATGCGACCATATTTTTGTACTGTAATTTACGATTTCGAGGTTGTGGCCGTGCCGTAAGTGCACGAGAGCCGCGTTTTAACCCTTAATTTGACAGTG
This sequence comes from Cenopis cana, assembly GCA_951800055.1. NCBI lineage: Eukaryota > Metazoa > Arthropoda > Insecta > Lepidoptera > Tortricidae > Cenopis > Cenopis cana. The sequence goes on from OX637488.1 coordinate 5,966,686, forward strand.
TCCAGCTGGCTGGACACAGTCAAATTAAGGGTTAAAACGCGGCCTCGACCTCAATATTGTATTGTATACTTTTGTTGTTGTGATTTGTAATACCGTTTAAATCTAATTAAATAGGTAACTCGAACCATTTCGAGACAAGAATTCATTATCAGTTTTTTTAATGGAAAGAAATTTATTTGTACAAAATAAAAAGGTGCGTAAAAAGGAGCGGTAAGTATGATAACAAATAATAGCACTACGAATGGGATTTGAATGATATTCCACTAGAATTCAAATACAAGTTTAAACAGCTTAATTTAGGTACTTTTTACTTATTTGTTACAGCCATATTATAAGTCAATTATTACAACAAGTATTACCTATGTTTTGTCTTAATTATTGAACAAAAACCTAGGTTACCCATCACTTCCACTGATAAACCCATCGAAAGATAAACAAACTGAACACGCAATATTTACTTCTACACTACCAATGTAGTGGACGTATATTGGAGTTGCTATATACATAGTTATAAAGTCGGTTTTCGATTGGTCTAACTGTCAATTAGTTCAGTTAGTAATTAATTATCCCGCCGGGAGTGTGGCAGGGTGTGGCATACCCGCCTTTTAATGCGTCTATTTTTTTGCTATGACTGCCAAACCTGTTGTTGTTTCGAGTAGCTGGAGCTAAGAAGCTGCGGATGAGGGTAGTCGTATAATTTTAGTCTCGCTGCAACCTGTGCTCGAGATACGCGACTGAAAACAGCGCTCGGGTACGTAATACCCTGCCACACATCTAGTGTATATATTTTACAAGTAGAATATATAAGGTAAGAGTTTCCTAAAAAATATGTTTATATTTTTCAATGTTTACGTTGTTTTTATCGTAACTAAGCTTAATCCATTCCTGATATTAGCATCTACCATATAGACCATCAAAAAAATTTTTTTTTTTGTTTTCGGGTTACGTTATTTTGCCGTGAGAGGGCAGTACTATACTATACGATTACGACGTTGTGGCCGTGCCGTAAGTGCACATACTAATATTACAAATGCGACAGTGTGTCTGTCTGTCTGTACCTCTTCACGCTTAAACCGCTGAACCGATTCAGATGAAATATGGCATGGAGATAGTTTGAGTCTCAGGGAAGGACATAGGATAATTATTATCCCGGAAATCATCCCTTAGGGACGTGGAAGTTTGTATGGAAGAGCGATAACTAGGTAAGCGCCTGATATACAAAATAGCAATTAAATTTTATCGCGATGAACAAGTTCCACGCGGACGAAATCGCGGGCAAACACTAGTAATTAATAATTGATATATTTTAACTTTTTGTGGGTTTTAGAAAAAAGCATTAATTTTTATTGCGAAAAAATAGTCATGAATGACACTGGTGTTTCATTTAACCTATCAAAGTACAATATAATTCACAAATTAAAGTGTTGTGAACTAGCCTTAGACATGTATAAATAAAGTTAATTTTGTATGTGGGTATACATACACCCTGCCACATCATACTCCTTGTTAACGTTTGGTGACCTCACTCCCGCCGGGTTAAGACGTCAACAAGCTTGAGAATATTAACACCGGCGTGTTCAAATTTGGGTTCATAATGACGTCACATCGTTGTAAGTATGGTAAAAATAACAATGACGTAGGCGGGGAAATATAGCCTTATTCTGAACAGACATTGAATCAAGATAAACCTATTTGTATCAATAAATTTCCTCAATGATATTATACATCATACCAACCCGCTCTCAGCAAGATGAATTTTCGTTTTCAAGGGTAGGATCTTTCTTTTGTTCAATATATCATGTTCCTAAAATATAATATAAAGAGTGGGTGTAATGTTTAACTGAAAAGAAGCCGTCTGCTACCGTTGACTGGGATCCCCGGCCGGATAACAAAATAATGTTTTGTTTTGTTTTCTTTCGCTGGGAGAGGACGGGTTAATTAATAAGCGGTTCGGTTAATGACAGTCGCGCTTCTGTATTACATAAGTTTCTTAAAATATCACGCCGTTAGCCTGCGAATGTCAAAATACGTTAGGTATGGAAAGCGTCCCACCTTAAACTCGCGACAGATTCGTATGGAGGTCTCAATATATGTAGTGGACGGAATTACGCCTAGGACGCTCTACGACCAGTTAAGTTGACCCCTCCTAATATCGTAAGCGTAAGACGGACACGTAAGGAGGTCTCATCTCAATATAGTAAATGGAAGTTCGACTAGGATGCTATACGACCAGCTAAGTTGACCCCTCCTAATATCGTAAGCGTAAGACGGACACGTAAGGAGGTCTCAATATAGTAGATGGAAGTACGCCTACGATGCTCTACGACCAGCTAAGTTGACCCCTCCTAATATCGTAAGCGTAAGACGGACACGTAAGGAGGTCTCAATATAGTAGACGGAAGTACGCCTAGGATGCTCTACGACCAGCTAAGTTGACCCCTCCTAATATCGTAAGCGTAAGACGGACACGTAAGGAGGTCTCAATATAGTAGACGGAAGTACGCCTAGGATGCTCTACGACCAGCTAAGTTGACCCCTCCTAATATCGTAAGCGTAAGACGGATACGTGACCTGTTTGAATACAAATAAGTATACTAACAAATGATTATATCCTCCTCTCTTTGTACCGCGCGGCGAAAATGTATGCCTGCGCCTGCTGTTTTGTTTAGGCGGCGCAGGGGGCTTGCGCCAGGGCTCGGAACCGGTTTTTTTTAACCGGTTAAAACCGGTTTATTTGGGTTTAGCTCCGAACTTTATTGAGAGCGCGAACGTTTTAAGAACTTTATATAAACCGGTTTATTCCACGAGTGGCGCGACCGCGGCGACCCGGCCGGGCCCCTGGCGGGGGTCGGTGTCGGTAGGTACTTACGTACACACACACACAAGCACGCGTTGCAACTTGTCGGGTAATTTTTGTAGACGCGTGCGAGTTGGAGTACGGCTCCTTAGCTCGAAATACCATATAATCATATGCCATCTGGCAGAAAACATGAAGCTTAGTAGTAGTAGTAGCTTTCATATTTGTGCTTCAAAAATTTTAGGGAAACACGTTGTCAGAGACAGATCTTCCCCCCCCCCTTTCCCCCCACTTTTGTGTGCCGAATTACAGTTTTATTTTATTTTATTGAAAACGGCTGAAGCTAGGAGAAAACCGTCAAAGGGAAAAATGTTATTCTTTGGATGTATTTCGATAGGACCAATAGCTTTCAAAATATACGAACATTCATTAGGGTAAATACAGCAGAAAAGATGCTAGAGGGCAGATTACTAACATTTTTGTGCGCATCGGGCATGTGTACCATAGATAAAGTGTTCCGCGGTGATTCTTTTTGGATGTGGAAATTAGTTAGATTCGTCCCCTGGGGAAGGGGAGAGCGGGGTGAATTGGATCAAGAATACCTCTTTTTAGTCTTTTTCTCATTGATCAGTTAAGGCTACTATGGCTTGCGGGGTTTCGTTTTCGTGTAAACCAGACATCAGGAATTCGTTTTTAGGGCTCCGTACCCAAAAGCTCCAAGCGGAACCCTATTTTTGTCAGTCATAAATCCGTCCGTCGTCTGTTTTACAGGTTTTACTGTCAAACGTCATCTTGTTGACCCAAAGCCACAACAACTGTAAACAATTTTTTTTAATAATTTTTAAAGGGGGTCTCCCATAGAGCTGAAGGGGGGCGAAATTTTTTTTTTACCCACCCCTTCGAGTGTTATATTGTTATTTAGAGCTAATTGAGTAAATAAATACTGTATTGTTTGTTTAACAAAATATTTAAAGTCAAAGTCAAAGTGATTTATTGGTAAACATAGGTAATACAATATATGGCGCTAGGTACAAAATATGTGCTCTATGTTTCGTCGTTAGGCATACAAATTCATTTTTAAATTAAATAATATTAAAGATAATCATGAGAGGTGAGATCTGTATTGGTAGAATTCCCCCAATAAACATCCGTGATATGCTGATATAACCGCCTCAATACTGACTTGCTTCGATAGCTTGTAAAGCGCATATGCATAATTGTTGAGCTTTTTACAAACTTCCTCCGTATGAGGCTTCCATGATAGCTAACTTGTGATCTATAGTGAGTCCTAAAAATTTTTTACTTTAACTGATTCAATAAGGTGTCCTTCATAAAAACAAGGGCGTGAGAAGTCACTAAAGTCCACTATTTTAGAAAATTTGTTCCTAAGATTTTTTAAACTTCCCATTGACCTGTGAATTTGATATTTGGTAGTAATGTCTATTATGGTGTATATTTTACTAACACAAAAAAAACTGAAACCATTTACTGTAAAAAAAAATCTTGTAAAAAATATTTTTCTTTTTTTTGCGTTTGTTGGTAAAAGGGACGTAATATTAAATATTATAACCAAATTGAAAGTTCGTAGGTCAATGAGAAGTATAAAAAATATTAGGAACAAATTTTGTTAAATAGCGGATTTTAGTGACTTCTCACGCCCTTGCTTTTAAATATTTTTTTAAACACAAAATAAAGTTTTTATCTATTTAATTAGCTCTAAATAACAATATCCCTCTCGTTGGGGTGGGTAAAAAATTACTTTTTTCGCACCCCTTCAGCTATATGGGAGACCCCCTTAAAAAATATTTAAAAAAATCTGACAATTGGTGTGGCTTTGGGTCTACAATATGCTTAATACTGTGAAAATTTTAAGCCTGTAGCCTAAACCGTTTGGCTGTAAAACCTGTAAAACAGACGACGGACGGACTTATGAGTCTTATGACTGACAAAAATAGGATTCCGCTTGGAGTCCTAAAAATGAATTCCTGATGTCTGTTTTACATGAAAACGATACCTCGCAAACCATAGTAGCCTTAACTGATCAGTGTGAAAAAGACTAAAAAGAGGTGTGCTTGGTCCAATTCACCCCGCTCTCCCCTCGCACAGGGGACGAATCTAACTAATCTCCACATCTGAAAAGAATCACCGCGGAACAGTTTATCTTTGGTACAAATTTCATGCTTGTAGCCCGATGCCCACAGAAATGTTAGTAATCTGCCCTCTAGCATCTTTTCTGCTGTACTTATCCTAATGAATGCTCGTATATTTTGAAAAATATAGGTCCTATCGAAATACATCCAAAGAATGACTTGTAGATAATTTTATAAGGAACATTTTTCCCTTTGACGGTTTTCTCGTAGCTTCAGCCATTTTCAATAAAATTTTAAAAAACAACTGTAATTCGGCACACAAAAGTGGGGGTAGGGGGGGAAACAAAGGTCTGTCAACGTGTTTCCCTAACATTTTTGAAGCACAAATATGAAAGCTACCTGCATGCCCAGTTTCATGCTTTCTGTCAGATGGGACCGTATTCGTCATATTTTCGAGCTAAGGAGTCGTACTAATTTTGGTAAGGCACTATTTCATGCAATGTTATTTATCAAACGTAAACGTCCGTCCCGAAAGGGAGGGGGAGCCTCACCTTCTCGGGGGAGCCTCACCTTCTCGGGGGAGCCTCACCTTCTCGGGGGAGCCTCACCCCTAGGGAACGCGTCCTCAGGTGGCGGATGGAGGGAAGCTCGCCAGGTATGTCGCAAGTCGTACCTGGAGGGTAGGATCGAAATAAAATAGTTCCCGCGGGCCAACAGGCCGGAGATGGACACTCCGTCAACAAACCCCTGCTGCAGGCTTCTTCGACATATTCGGAGCCGAGGCTGTAGTAGTGCTGGGCGTCTGGGTTTGGGCGCACAGAAGAGATGGCGGCGGATGAGCCCCACGCGGGCCAACGGCGGCGCTCACATCTTCGAAGAAGTTAAAACCTTGGCGTCAGGTGGCAACCGGCCGTAAAACTCACAGCCAAAAACTTAACTCCTAATATGGTCAGTACAAATAAAATCAAAGGCATAAATACTAGGGCGTACCCCTCAAGCGACGCTCACGGCGATGGAAATGCAACAAATACTAGGGCGTCCCCCCAAAGCGACGGCAGAGTCATTAGAGCACCACCACAACAACCAAAAATGCGCCTGGCAAGCTGGAATGTGGGCTCTATGACTGGACGCAGCGCAGAATTAAGCGAAGTACTAAGTAGGCGACGCATAAACATCTGCTGTATTCAAGAGACAAAATGGAAGGGGTCTAAAGCGCGTAACATCGGGCATAACTACAAACTCATCTACCACGGAACCCGGGCACAAAATGGAGTGGGAATAGCAGTGGACAGCAATCTACAGGAGAGAATCATTGAGGTCAAAAGAGTCAGTGAAAGACTTATATTAATAAAGTATGCTCTTGACGACCAACCTTGTATGAACATCATATCGGCATATGCCCCTCAAACCGGATGTCATAGTGCTGAAAAACAAGCATTCTGGGAAGAATTCAATGATCTCATCCAAGGGATTCCAAACGACGAATCTAAATACATCGGGGGCGATCTGAATGGCCATGTCGGAAGGAAAACATCAACGTACAATAGAGTTCATGGAAACCAAGGATTTGGAAACATCAACCCGGAGGGCGAAACAATACTTCAGCTTGCATCAACACATGACTTAGCAATCGTAAACACCTTTTTCACCAAACCCGATGAACATCTGATCACTTACAAGAGCGGCGGTAACTGTACCCAAATTGACTACATTCTCGCAGACCGGTCCCGCCTCAAGACATTTAGAGACTGTAAAATTATACCAGGAGAGCCCCTCACTACCCAGCACCGAATCTTAGTAGCAGAATTCATAATGCCAAGAAAGCTAAAAATCAAAAAAGAAAAAATCACAAAGATCCGCTGGAATAGATTGGAAAGAGAAGAAGGTCACGTGTTATGTAAGGAAATCAGTAACTATATCCAATCATCCCCTCCAAACGAGTCTGCGAACACCATGTGGACCAACTTCCAGTATTTCTGTCACGACAAGGCAATACAGCTACTGGGACAATCCAAAGGCGCCGTTAATGGGGGTAAAGACACGAAATGGTGGAAAGACGATGTTAACATCTCTATAGATCATAAAAAATCCCTCTTCAAAAAATGGCAGCAAAGCGGGACGGACGAAGACCGTGACATGTACAGAGCTGCAAAGAAGGGTGCAAAACGAGCAGTAGCCCAAGCCAAAGCTTACTCGGAGGATGATTTTTACACAAGACTGGAATCCGCGACAAACGATAGAGAAATATTCAAAATTGCTAAGCAGAGGCATAATAATAGTAAAGACACCAAAAACATTAAATATATAAAAGACGAAAACGGGACACTGCTGACCTCGAACACTGATATCAACCAAAGATGGAAACAATATTATAGCCACCTGCTGAACGAAACGTATCCAAGCGAACCACAACCGTACCTAGCACCTACAGAAGGGCCTATACCTAACATAACACCAGATGAGGTCAACATGGCTATTAAAAGAATGGCTAATAACAAAGCCACAGGACCGGATGATATCCCCGCCGAACTATGGAAAAAACTAGGAGATGTAGGCGTGCTATTCCTTACCAACCTCTTTAATAAGATTCTCACTAACGGGATACCGGCTGAGTGGAAAAACAGTTACCTGGTCCCTTTTTATAAAAACAAAGGGGACATCCGACTGTGTAGTAATTACAGAGCTATCAAATTGATCTCCCACTCATTCAAAATATTGGAAAGAGTGATCAACAAACGTATTCTCCAACTCACCAGCATCACAGAGAACCAATGTGGATTCGTGGCAGAAAGGTCCACCACTGATGCTCTTCACACGGTCCGAATACTGATGGAGAAATATAGGGACAATAAGACTGATCTCCACATGGTGTTCATCGACCTGGAGAAAGCCTTCGATAGAGTCCCTAGAAAGCTCATCTGGCAGGCACTAAGATCACAGAACGTACCGGAAACCTACATAGAACTCCTAAGGGACATGTACGATAGCGTCAAGACCAAGGTACGCAGCCCAGCGGGAACAAGCGAAGAGTTCGATGTGTTGGTAGGAGTTCACCAAGGCTCAGCCCTTAGTCCGCTCCTCTTCAACCTTGTAATGAATCACGTAACAGCAGAATTGCAACGTCCTCATCCTTGGAACATCTTATATGCAGACGATATCGTCCTCATTAGCGAAAGTGCAACAGACATGCAACAAATGCTAGAACGTTGGAGAGCCGCGTTGGAAGGAGCCGGGCTAAGAATTAGTAGGCAAAAAACAGAATACCTGCACTGTGACTTTAGCGGAGAGAACAATATCGCAAATATACACCTCCAAAATACATCGTTAAGAACTGTAGAAAACTTCAAATACCTGGGATCGATCATTACTAATGATGGTGCAATTGAAGCAGACGTCACAAATCGGATAAACACTGGGTGGCTGAAATGAAGAGAGCTGTCGGGAGTACTATGCGACCGACGGATGCCTGTACACATAAAAGGCAAGGTGTATAAAGCCGCAGTACGCCCCGCTCTGACATACGGTGCTGAATGCTGGCCACTTAAGAAACTCCAAGCCGATAAGTTACATACAGCCGAGATGAGAATGCTAAGGTGGGCGGGCGGTGTTACAAAGTTGGACCACGTGCAAAATATCCATATCCGGGGAAGTTTTAGGGTAAAGCCAATTGTGGAAAAAGTTAAAGAAAGCCGACTCAGATGGTACGGTCACATAATGAGAAGACCGCCAGACCACATGACCCGAAAAGTGCTGGAGATGAGCTCCCGAACTAGAGGACGCGGTAGACCTAAACTTACATGGCAATCAGTAATTAATAAAGACCTTAAGGATGCCAATCTGACACCCCAGACGACCCAGGACAGAGCCACCTGGAGACGCCGTATTAGGAGAGCAGACCCCAAGTAAATGGGAAAATGCTAGGACAAAGAAGAAGAAACGTCCGTCCCGAAAGCGAAGTTCCGTTAATATGAATGAACACACACAAATGCAAACGGCTTGGGTATATCCGATAGGTAGGTAATCGTGGGTTCGTTTTAACCGTATTATATCGTTCTAAACCGGTTAATCGAACGAAACCTTTATATAAAGCTCCTCCGTAAACCGGTTTAAAAATAGCGGTTTTTGTACCGAAACCGAAATATAAGGGTTTTACTGCAAGTATATCATAACGGTTTGAAAAATTAACCGGTTTCCGAGCCCTTGCGCAAATGTGCGTGTGTGTTTGGTATTCACTTCTGCCGGCACTCCCGGAGTGCAGCCCGTTGTTTTTTTTTATTTATACTTTGTTAAGTGAGTGGACTTGACTGTTAGAAGTTCTCTAGCCGAAGTGCAAGAAAAACTGGCAACCGTACTGTATTCTCGAAGATCTCACGGTTAGAAACAATTAATTGCCTTACGATAAATTAAATTTGTTTATCCTGGTTTATCTTGTAAGTAAAGTTTCAAAGTATTTTCGAACTTTTTGCAGGTAATTAAGAAACACCTTTAATTAACAAAGGCTATAATAAAAAACGTAAGAAGCGATCAATTTCCACTTCGGAGGCTGAGGTTTAATTAATTTATAATGTTTAGAATCTCTTACGATGTTTAAAGTTAAAACAGTTTGATTACCCAAGTTTAATTAAAATATTAATTTTCTGGATCGTTTTAATTAGTAAACATGTCAACTATGAGTTTCGGAAGTACGAGTATCGAGTAATTATAACTTACCCTCAGGTTGTTTAATTAAAGCTGTGTTATCTTTAAGTGTACATTAAATATTAATTTTACTCTTAATTAACGTAGGTAGTAATCTGTATTTGATTAAAGTTTTCAATTAAACCAACTTGTTGAAACAGTTGTTCCATGTCTCATGTCATAAAAAGCCTTTTAGGTGAATTCCTGATTTGTCAGTGTGGACGCGGTATGATATGAGAAAACTGTCAATAGTCAGTGTCAACTGTCAGTCAACTCAGTACCACTTTTTACTGCGCCCCTACATTTAAATGAGTGCTTCCTGACTGGCGCGGGATGCGCGGAATCGGGACGATACGAAGGCAGTACTGCTTCGCTTCTGCGCATGATATTACTACTGCGCAAATATAATACTGACAGTATTCTGTCAATTGGGAATCTTTGCGACGTCAGTAAGTTTACGTCAAAGAAGAAAATGTCACATATCGATCCCGCCCCGCCAAGTCAGGAAGTCGCCTTAGGCGCCCATACGCCTTGGAATAAATAGTATGGCTTGTAGGAAAACAGATGGATGTTCATCTGGTAGGTAACATACTTCAAATTATATTTACTATTTTAATGTATGTGTTGTTGTTTTCCAATGAAGGGAAACATCGTGAGCCAACGTACATATTACCTGCTAAGGAATACAAAAGTTATTATGTAAAATCCCCAACTCGCAATGGACCGAACGTAGGAACTACTGCGTAAGCACCAATGCGTTCATGTGTAGAATACTGGTTTGAACAATAGGTTTCTCACTTCTATTAAGGTTGTCGACTTGTCGCACACTTAAAGACTCTGCACCTGACCGGCGCCGCCTCACCTTGCACTGCTCAGTATTCTTTGTTAGAAACTTTATACCGCAACGCATTCTTATCCACTCCGTAACGGCATCGCCCCAGCTCGGGAACACCTATCGGTGGGTCGCCATCGTAGGGTGAACGCCGTGCTTGGAGTTCGCTGCTGGCGGGAGGATCGCGTGTTAGTCATCGCGCTACCGGCGCCCGGGCGAAACGGCCTACTTCAAACGTAAAAAAGCCGTCAACCTGTAGCTACTCGGCGCTCCTGTGCCGATGCTGTTCCGGGCTTGCGTTGGGTTGAAAGTTGAAACCTGGTTGACCATGAGCCGGTGAGGTGAGGCGGCGCCAGTCGGTTACTGCTTTCGTGACCCGTCTCTACGGGCACAAAGTAAATAGCGGCGGCGCGCGCCGGAGCAGAGAGTCCGCTCAGTACAAAGTGCCATTTTCGCCGCACGCACACAGACGTAACATTTACAGACATTCTCGGTTGATTTCGGACGAGCTTAGTCGCGACTGTCACTGTCGCGTCGCGAGTGCTAGTTGTGCGCGCGTTGATCACTTGACGTCCCCGCCGCTACGTAGGTACTTTGTGTCACGTACGTCAAAATGAATAACCGATATTATTACAGTTGGAATGTATTTTATTGTTTAAATACACTTAAATACAACAAAAAACTGTGCCTACACTTTCTTAAAATTTTCAAACGATATTGAAAGGTAAATAAAACGGTTTTCTCATTTTGGTAGTTACAATACCTAGGTAAGTAGGTAATTTTTTGAAACTAGCCGCTTTGATAACGACGATCAACCATTACACATTCATCTTATCGTTCGCTGGTAAAACGCCAGTATTTAAGTACTATGGTTTAGTTAAGTAGGTACCTAATTAATTAGGTATATTCTTTGTTGGCGCTCTCGACCGCCGCCCGTCACAAGTCACAACTCGCAGCGGGTCACGCATCAATTTATTAGGGTTCCGTACCCGAAGGGTCAAAACGGAACCCTATTGGTGTCGCCCAGACGTCCGTCCGTCCGTCCGTCGTCTGTCACAGAATTTTTAGACTTCTCATTGACCTATGAACTTGAAATTTGGTGTCAATGTTCAATATTACGTATATTTTAACAAAAAATACTAATATATTGATAAATCATATTTTTGAGGTTGATTCGGAACCCTAAATGTGCGAAGCCCGACTCGCACTTGGCCGGTTTTTTACCAAGATACGCTGGTTCATATTTAAATGTCATGTTGAAGAATTTTTAATATACCTGCTCCTTTTTAAAATTCAGAATCAATACAGAAGCAACCCTGTGAGTCAGGCAAGTTTAGGTATGTATTTTCAAGAACGGCGGGAACGGACCTTCTGTATATTCTTTATTTTGTGCTACGGGTCTATGTTACTCTGTTGACTGGGTCGCGATTCCATTCGTTTTCATTGAGAAATGAGACATCGCTGGGATATAGATCATTATCTAATATAGATATCGCTGGGATAATAGTATAGAGAGATTAGAGAGGCCAATTCGTCGAAACTGCCTTATTTACGATTTTCGTAGGACTGAAAAGGTGTCTACCGAAAAGCGGTATCGTTGGAATCAGCATCGTTTACTGATTATCAAAATGCATGTGTAAATTTTTCTTCAAAAACCTATCGAGTTACACCATTAGATTACGGCTAGTGGTGCCGTAAAAAATAAATTTACTTAATTTTCAAAACACACCAAGTTTGGTATCTTCCTTACAGGGAACGGTTGAATGATTTTTTTAATATACCTACGCTGAACGACTTACTGTATCCTTAATATCTAAACGCAATGAAAGGAGTTCGGAAAAAATGACCATTCGCGAACTGCAGTCAGGACTACAAAATGCTAGTTATGCTGCTTTAAAATAATGAAATAATAAATATAGGCATTCATATTTTCCGATGATTCAATGTCAAAGATATTTTATTTCATTTTTATAGGATACGTTACATAAGTCATCCCATAAATGGCTTCTGAGAAGTGTTTTGCAGTTATTATATACATTCAAATATACAAATCCAACATTATATACCGTGTTCAGAAAACCCAAATCTCTAAATGGGTTTTGCTTTACCTAATCCGCTATGATAAAATGAAACTTTGGTTTTTGCTATAAATAGCACTGGAAATCCAATTTTATATGCAGAAAAGTTTTATACCAAATGATATTATTCCTCGGAAAACTTTTCCTATTACCTAGATACTCGTATTTACATAAATTTATTTAGAATATGGCTCTCCAATCGTATAAGACATTATACTCCTTTTGTTGGACAGTCGTGTAAATATGTGCAGCGGTACAATTTACTGATAAGTTATATCATTTTTATACCGCGAAGGTCGCATACGGTTAAACGTTGTTTAACGTACGTTGCATGCTTAACCTATCATACCGCAGGCGGCACGTGGGCGTCATTGGGCCATGTAACTATTAAAATTAGTTTAACATCTACATGGCTCCAGTACTTATAGTCCGTGAGTATACTTAGGTTATTTGAAAATTATTTGGTTCCTGTGTTTTTGTAATGCAGTCTGAAATACCAAGCTTTAAAAGCCACGTCTGGGTTTAACCCACGCACACACACGCACCTATTAATTAAACTGACAGGGTGTTGCGCTCGGCAGTTCATCCTCATTATTATCAACATAATTATACTGAATGAGAGAACAAAGACACTGACATCAATGGAAAATAATATTTTCACATCACCTATGCGGATTAGGGCTTTTTCTTCCCTGCTATAGGAGGGATCAAAGTGGTACTTTTCTGTAACGTGTAATAAGTTTTGATAAAATAAAATGCACAACCATTGTTACTTCAGATCTTTCATTATTCTCAATAGGTGATGTGAAAAGCAGTAAGTGTCATATATGGAAACAAAATTATTTCCACTTTGGGCGTTAATTCTTGAATCCCTCTCTACGTTCAGGATTCAATTTACGCCCACACCGTAAATATGTCATTATGTAATGTGTGTAAAACTCTGCAATTCTATACAATACCTGTATTACTTCAGCTGAAATTGTCAATCTTGTACAATAATATTTCTTCACAGCGTTTTGCGTCAAATCTGAGGAATGAATGAGTATCGGCTGCACGTGACTTTGTACGCATATAAATTATATTCAATTCAATTGTTGATTTAATAAAATGTCACATTTTACACGTCATTACATGACATTATATCTCGTATGCTAATCTGATGTGTTACATTATAGCAATAAATCTATTCAATTTACATTCGTCCAAAATTAACGTTATAAAATTGGCTAGCGGCGAACGGACAACCAATGACGTTTTACTGTGACCACGGTGAAAAATACGGCTGAACATATCAAGGGTCAAATTTATGTATAAGAACTAATGTATATGTCGCAGGCAAATTGCATAATCCACCGTATTACATTACGGCTAGCCGTTTTACAAAACAGAGCCGTTTTGTATTATGGCGGGTCAACGATTAGCCAGATTGAATACGGCTGAACGAAAATCCGCCGGAATGTGTTCGGCGCTTTACGTTATTCAATTCGCCTAGCCGTAATGTAAAACAGCGGTTCAGTCGGATTGTATGATACGCCGTAATACATTACGGCTAGCCGTTTTACATAACGACTAGCCGTTTTACATACCGGCTAGCCGTTTTACATACCGGCTAGCCGTTTTATACAACGGCGGATCAACGATACTGAATACAGCTCCGCTTTCACAACTCCGCCGGATTCAATTCGCCTAGGCGTAATGTAAAACAGCGGTTCGTTAGTCGCCACTTTGACATTTTTTTGTTCAATTGATTAGGGTATTAATAAATATTCGGTTCTGGCGCTTCGCCGGCCGCACTGTGGAACGAAAAACCCCTCTCCATAGAAATAGGAATTTATTTTTTTAAGTGTATGTTTTTTTGATTGAAATTCAATCCTCTAGTTATCTTTAGGTCAAAAAATGAATATGGGCAAGTTTGGCTGAAAAACCGATGAGTTATAATTTTTTGACGAAAACTTTGTATGGAGAGTATGCAAAAAAACGTAATATCTCAAAAAGTGCAAGGAAAACCGTAATATCCTCCCGCATGAATTTAGTACTAATTATTTGTGATTTTTTGGCATACTTGTTATTTCCCGGACAGGTGCACTTTTTTTTTTAAAAATCAAAAACTAAAATATTAACATTTGTATGTATTAAGCTTGGTAATAAGACGAAAAATGAACAAAAAATATTTATAATAAGGTACACAAATAAAAATAATACCAAAAATAAAGTAAAAGGAACAAAAACTAAATGCTAGAAATTACCTAATATACAAATAAACACTAATTATCAATAAACTAATCAATTTTTCATCCACTTCGGAATCGGAGTCTATCTCGGAAGCGTACATCATTTCCGATTGATTTTCTGATTCTGAATCGTCTAGAAGGTTCAGGGTTTCAGTAAATAAGGTTTGTCTCTTCCTCTTGTGTAGTGTTGGCCTCATTGCAGTTAGTTTAGGATCTGAGGATAGCAGTAACATATTTAAAATGTCACGATTCGAATCCTGCCTACTCTTTTTTTGAGAATTGTGTTCCCGGAACCGTCTGAAATCTTTATTTCGGGCCTCAGATGCTTCTTCTGAAAGGCAACCGATCGGCAAAACTGCGTTGTGGGCAATAATGTCCGCTCCATGGACCAGTAATTTATGTACAGTTGCGGACATATGGTACCAGTTATAGAGTTCTACATATTTTTTTACCGTTTGGTGGGCATATTCTCTATATTTTTCCACATTTATAACTTCTCCCGAGGTAATTGCTTGCACGATTACTGCAAATCTTCTGATCAGTTCTTCATCTAGCCCTGTAATGCGTGCTGTTTTACCAGGGTTCTGGAAAAACTTTCTCGCCGTGTTTCCATCATTAGTGGTCCCAGAACCTAATTTGTTCCCTCAATGTAGATGCTGCTTCTGGATTCTTGAGCACGAATTCAATAACTGCCGCAAAATCATCCCGGCCATCCTGTTTCAGACGTTCTGCAGCAGCATATGCCAGTTCATCAGCATCTTCGGCAAGTAATTCACTTAATCTTTTCTTCTTCTGCTTGGTTCCCAGATCTTCAAATGGCTTACGTTTTATTGTAGTAATTGTTCCGACCGATGACGTCGACGGTTCTTGATCGATTATATCAAATTGTTCTTCCGTGGGTGAATCAACTCGCAAAACTACGAAGCTTGGCCAATCTACATTTTGCATTAGCCAATCTTCATAAGTGTTTCTAAATTTCTTCGTATCTCTTCGGCATTTCTTCCATCTTTCCGAAGCAGCTCTTGAAAATCTTCGGCAAAATTCTTTGAGGGTATCGTACTCTTCTTCAGTTAGTTGTCCATCTATCCTGGAAACCACTGCTGTGAGCAAGGCTTCGTGGTCAAAAGGAGCCTCCTGGTTTTTCAAAATAACGTACAGGTCTAAGTTCGTCGCTAAACTCTCCATTACATATGCAGTTATGGTGTTAGCAGCTAAAACGTTCAAAACGTAATAAATAATGCAATGAAAGTGCAGTCTATTTATGGAATATTGCTGCTATATCCATTACGAGCACATTAGAGAAATTAGAAATATTACTTTTAGTACTCATTAGATAATTAGGACATTTATCTTATGATTACGAGCATTCTTCCCGATGTCAGTGACGCAGAAACCGAAGACATTAATTAGTTTATTGATAATTAGTGTTTATTTGTATATTAGGTAATTTCTAGCATTTAGTTTTTGTTCCTTTTACTTTATTTTTGGTATTATTTTTATTTGTGTACCTTATTATAAATATTTTTTGTTCATTTTTCGTCTTATTACCAAGCTTAATACATACAAATGTTAATATTTTAGTTTTTGATTTTTAAAAAAAAAAGTGCACCTGTCCGGGAAATAACAAGTATGCCAAAAAATCACAAATAATTAGTACTAAATTCATGCGGGAGGATATTACGGTTTTCCTTGCACTTTTTGAGATATTACGTTTTTTTGCATACTCTCCATACAAAATTTTCGTCAAAAAATTATAACTCATCGGTTTTTCAGCCAAACTTGCCCATATTCATTTTTTGACCTAAAGATAACTAGAGGATTGAATTTCAATCAAAAAAACATACACTTAAAAAAATAAATTCCTATTTCTATGGAGAGGGGTTTTTCGTTCCACAGTGCGGGTTGTAGCTGATACGAATAGTGATGAATTGTTGCTATTAAGTTGTATTGTTTCACTTCACTACCTCGCCCTGGTAGGTTTTTGATCGTAGTTTTTACTATTAGGCGGGAAAACGGAGCACTATGAAAATGTTGACGAGTTAAAGGTGTTTTTCCTCAAAGAAAGTATAGCTTTTACTCTTTTCTCAGAGTTCGGACACTTGGGTTTTTTTACCCCGAATTATGAGACTGTTGTGTCCCTAATTGTTTTAGGTACCTACATACCCTAGGGAGAACATAAAATGGAAATTCAATCGTACATACAATACAATACAAATACTCTTTACACCTAAATAAATAAAACTAATACAGAGAATACATATTACGAACCAAATTCAAATTCTGAGGTGCTTTCTATCCGGTCGGTAGTAGAAAATATAAACCCCAGTTGATAATATTCATGCATTGCGCAAACACATAAAACTGTAGAGAGGTTTGAAATGTTCCGCTTACGTCACCGGAGCACTTGAGGCGCGGGCGCTATAGACACACCATTGAAAGCACTGCAAATGGAAAATCTATATTGATAATAATATCAGCGACCGTATTCAATAGGTAAAGGCTCCTGTGTTTCTGATGTGAATCAGAAATTGTATCGAGGGTAAGTATTGTTGTAGATACTTACTAAGTTCAATCTTTACATTGTACCTATCTTTCTCGGTTGTGTAAAACATTTTCATAACCAAAGTTAGGTCAAACATAACTAACTACCTTCAAGGAACTCAATTCGCTAGTGACTCTTTGAGATTAGTTTTTGAGTCAATGATTAATCAACTCTTGCTGATTTTCAGTAGGTACATTATTAAGTTTGAAATTTTGAAAGAGATCGCATCAAACAATGCTACTCCAATCTTAGCAATACAATCTAAAGTAAAACTTGGTGCCTTGATTTTATTTAATTGACAGAGTCAAACGAAGGTCTCTGCTTCAGCTTCGACAAAAATGCGTTCTTACGAGTATGTCCAGATTTGTCCGTTTCCTCTACAGGTTGCATTTTTCAACCAATTCTCGTGAAATATTGTGAGCACTCTCTATACATTTTTTTAGTCGAGTCGGTGTAAAAAAAATCAAAAACTTATTTTTATTTCAACGATTTCGTAGGTATGACGCCAGTACATTTGTTTAAAATGAATCTCACCAAACTCTTGACTTGCAAATGTTATTATTCTTTAGCGGATTATTTTCTGGACAATTTAAATTAATTTTTTATTTGATAATTTATTGTAATGTTGACTATTTTATTTTTATTTTATTAGTTATAAGCAATTTGATTTTATTTTTATTTTTGATGTTATCTAATACTAATTTAATAATTGACATGTTTATCTTTAATATTATGTAATTTAAAAATGAATTTGTATGCGTAACGGCGAAACATAGAGCACATATTTTGTACCTACCGCCATATATTGTATTACCAATGTTTACAAATAAATCACTTTGACTTTGACTTTGACTTTGTTTCTGCGGGCGGATTTCCGGCTGTACAGGTCGCATTCCTCGACCGATTCTCATGAGATTTTGTGAGCAGCTCTTACGAAAAACAAGCGACAACTTATGGAGTTAAATTCGCATAATGGGCACACCAGTCTAGAATTTTATTCTAAACAGTTTCACGCACAATAGGTTACGTGATTTTTGCAATGGAGCTAAATTTAGTGGCTGTAAATATTTTCTCCGTCTGGCATCCATTGTGTTGCGCTCTTTGATTTACGTGCTGAGCTCATACGATATATCAAACAACGAATGTAAATTTTATCACGTACCCTAGCTATAACTGTAACGGGAAAAGGTTTAATGGATTTCAGAAAACTAGTATAACAACAGTGAGAAGATTTAGGCGACTTCCTGACTTGGCGGGGCGGAATCGATATGTGACATTTTTTTCTTTGACGTAAACTTAATGACGTCGCAAAGATTCCCACTTGAAAGAATACTGTCAGTATATATTACATTTGCGCAGTACTCGTCCCGCTTCCGCGCATCCCGCGTCAGTCAGGAAGCACTCATTTAAATGTAGGGGCGCAGTAAAAAGTAGTACTGAGTTGACTGACAGTTGACACTGACATTTGTCAATTTTCTCATATCGTACCGCCTCCGCACCGACAAATCAGGAAGTCGCCTTAGGGCATGTTTATTAAGTCCGCTTATGGTACTCGAAGTGGGAACTTAACTTTACATATATAGTTAATTTGACTACTTAACACTTTCATGGAAACTTCTACAGTTAATTATTTATAATGTCCAGATGACAGAATTACCCTGTAGTCATATCATCCAAGTGTCAGAATTACTTAAAGGTCCTAATGTCCAGAATGCTTGAATGACCTCTAGCCGTAGTGTCCATAAGTGTTAAAATTACCAAGGGGTTATAATGTCCAGAAGCTAGAATACCCGCTACACGCGCTCATTAAATTAAAATCTATCGGAATCACTCGTTTTGGCACCTTGACATTTTGACAACTAGACAATTTAAACTTAGTACGCAAACCGTAATATCATTACAATTTAATCACGCAAATAGCACCGCCCGGAACATGAGATAAGCTTATTCAATAGGTGTTCATTATATTCATAATTTCTAATAGCCTAGGGAAAATTGTATCCCGTTCGATCAGCATTCGATCTATAATCTATATCCAGGTGGATATTGATCGTAGTTTTTGTACCACACTTATGTATGGGCTGCTCGGAAAATATTGGGCCTGAATACCGCGACGATAATCTTTTTTCTAGAGCAAATATCGCCTTCCAACAAACCATTTTCCCGGGTTCACCAAAGGCTTATCGTGATAAAATTCTCGAGAAAAAAAGTCGAATATGGGTAAATAGAAGTATGTGATGTTACTCTTACAGGCGGGGTTGGGATAATGGAAACAATTTCAAGGCCTTCTGTTGATATATTTAAGGTTTTGTGATATATTTAATTATTAATGTGTATCAAATATTATTAATATAAAGTTATATTAGGGTCGTTGACGTAAAATTGAAAATATAAAGAAAGTAATATTTATGTTATTTTTTTTAAGTATTCTTGTAAATTAAATATGAATAAATATGCAGATTTTTCCTTTTAAGTGTATAGGTACTACCTAATCCTTTGTATATTTATTTAATATTTAATATAAGTAGACGGAATAATAGTAATGTAGAGGCAGTTGGACCTGGAATCATACATTTTATGAATGTTCCTGAAAACCAACAAGTAAATTTGCATTTTTTACTCTAAAGTCTTAATGTTCTAGACTAGAGTATTGCTTACTTTGCAGGCCAATTACCATGATGACCAAGCACGCTGTCGACTAACCGACTTATGCCTGCATAACAAGCAAAAGCACTTTAGCTTTCCTTTGATTCAGTTTTAAAATTAATCACCATCATTATAGCCAAAGTACAGCTATTTATGAAAATGGGGAATGATAAAATCACAATGGAAAAGTAGCATGTCTACTATCTTGATATAGATGGTACCTAATTTAAAAGGTAACATTGTTACAAGTTCACTTAAAAGATATATATCGAATAAACAAAGCAACATATTCTTTGTTGGAATATAAATAAAAGCTTCACGCATATTTCATAAAGCATTATTATGACATGTGTTTAATATCTTATGTCTTTAAACGAGCAATTGGCTACTTGACAGTTTTCGGAAATGTGTTTTAAATTATACGTAGGTTTATTTTATACCTGTATCAATTATCTTTTTCCCCCAAAGAGCTTAAAACTTCTTCCAAAAAAAATATTTTTTCTTTAAGGAATTTCGCGCGAAAACAGCCGATCACGTGACTGTGAGTACTGTGACGTCGCACTTGATTAACAACTAAAGGTTTGCTTCCGCAGCCGACAGCAGACGGCAAAACTGCATGTTACACCGCACTCCAAATTGTACAGTAACTTGTGCTGTTGCGACACTTCTGCGCTGATTTTAAATAGAGCTTTTTACGAATACCGTTACGGTTCAATTTGGAGTGCGGAGAAACATAACGTGCAGTAAGTGCAGTTGCGGTCTGTTGCGGAATTAAACCTTAACTTTGAAATGTGACGTCACACGCGTTTCGGTTTTTGTAATCCACAGATAAAAAAAACTCCTAATTTATTTTTCAAAAATAAAATGTTTTTAATTAATTTTAAAGCACAAAACCTATTGTATGAGTATTGTAAACCTATAAACTACTGTATCCAACACATTAATTATTTTATCTGTACAACTGTCAAATAGCGAATTCTTGTATATTTATTTATATACATATCTTATATCTTTAAACGAGCAATTCTTGTATATTTATTTATAAATTTAATATATTTATTTATTTCGGGGATCTCGGAAACGGCTCTAACTATTTCGATGAAATTTGATATGTGGGGGTTTTCGGGGACGAGCAATCGATCTAGCTAGGTCTCATGCCCGGGAAAACGCCGAGCAAACCTCGGCCGCCCAGATATTTAATAGTTATATGTAAACAGCAACCGAATAAAGACATTCATTATGGATATAATCGTATCGTAGTACAAATAAACCTGTACTCTATTCAACTATTTATATTTCTAGTACATTAGACGTCATAGATACATTTACACTTGTGCAACTTATTCCATTGTAATAACGTGCTGAAGTGAAAATGTATCTGTGACGTCGACTGTACTAAAATGAAACTACAAAAACCGGCCAAGTACGAGTCGGACTCGCTCACGAAGGGTTCCGTACCATATCCATAAAAGCGGCAAAAAAATCACGTTTGTTGTATGGGAGCCCCCTTAAATATTGAGTTTATTTTGTTTTTTTAGTATTTGTTGTTACAGCGGCAACCGAATACATCATCTGTGATCAACTGTCTAACCTATCACGGTTCATGAGATACAGCCTGGTGACAGACGGACAGATAGAGAGACAGACAGACGGACAGCGTGGTGACAGACGGACGTACAGCGGAGTCTTAGTAATAGGGTCCCGTTTTACCCTTTTGGTACGGAACCCAAAAAATTACATACCTACCTAAACAATCAATTTTTGTGAATTCTATATTTATCATCGATGGCTTTAGACATTATTGAGAATATATTCAGGGGATAGCCAAAAACAAAGAAATGCGTATTAAAACATGGCTGTGGGTTCATATGTACAAACATCCCGTCTGAGGATAACCACAAAAACAAAGGAATACCTATTAAATAATGGCTGTGATTTCATATGTACAAACATCGGGATGTTAATAGGTATTTCTTTGTTTTTGTGGTTATCCTCAGACGGGTCTGGTTAAAGGAATACCTATTAAATAATGGCTGTGATTTCATATGTACAAACATCGGGATGTTAATAGGTATTTCTTTGTTTTTGTGGTTATCCTCAGACGGGTCTGGTTAAAGGAATACCTATTAAATAATGGCTGTGATTTCATATGTACAAACATCGGGATGTTAATAGGTATTTCTTTGTTTTTGTGGTTATCCTCAGACGGGTCTGAGGATAACCACAAAAACAAAGAAATACCTATTAAATAATGGTTGTGATTTCATATGTACAAACATCCCGTCTGAGGATAACCACAAAAACAAAGGAATACTTATTAAATAATGGTTGTGATTTCATATGTACAAACATCCCGTCTGAGGATAACCACAAAAACAAAGAAATACCTATTAAATAATGGTTGTGATTTCATATGTACAAACATCCCGTCTGAGGATAACCACAAAAACAAAGGAATACTTATTAAATAATGGTTGTGATTTCATATGTACAAACATCCCGTCTGAGGATAACCACAAACGACTCACTGATACGTTTCTACACTTTTATATGCCAATGATAGGTACCTAATAAAATGATTCAAGAGCAACTTGGTTTTTCGAGGTCGCTTCACATTAGCTAATAAATATTCCAAGGCAATGCAAATATTTATTTACATTATTACTGCGATGGTTGTAGTACCTACGTGACATCCCCTTTTGAATGCCTAAATGACAATTGAAATGTTACACAAGATAATATCGCTGAACGGAAATATGGTGTTCTATAATCACATTTTATCATTACACATGGACATGTTCTGGATTAAATTATTTCATTCATTAATTCATTACTTTTAATAATGAAAAAAAAAACCCATTTATTCATAAAATAACTTACCTAGGCACAAACAGTCCACAAAATCTAATCCACAACACAGTCTTCGTCATAATGAAATGAAGATAAGTAACGAGAATGACGAGAGTCACAGTATTCTGAAGAAATAATTTTGATGTAGCTAGAGAAGATATAGATATTTACTAAGGATGTCACAAGATAAGGTCATGGACATTTACAATTTTCTAATCTAAAATTCCAAAGCATTGTAGGTACCTAAATCACCTTCAAGACAAAGTATCATAGTAGCAAAAAAAAAAAACAAAAAAATTGTTCAGAATATATCAGCAATTTTCGTTAGCAGATGTGACTGCTTAATACGAAAACTAAATTACAAACAGACAAAATGCAGCAACATTTTCCGTGAAATATTATATTCCCGTTAAAAATATAGTTAGTTAGTTTTCCGAACGAGTAAAATACTTAGTGCCAGTTGCACCAACGTACGAACACAGACCGGTCATCGTCAAATATGGCGCCGGCAGCTGTCATCCCATAGGAACTTGTCAAACTTTCCATACAATCAGATTTGACGAACACCGCTTACGATTACAGACGGTTTGGTGCAACCCAGCCTTAATCTATCACCCTGAGAATAATTTCTCATCTCGCCCGTCAAAAGCATTCTCGGAGACCGATGATGCTTCATGACGAAATGTTAACGCTAGTTGTCACGTGCGAAAACTAATGGGGAAATGCATAATTTAATATCTTCTTGCAGCGGAGGCGCCGTCGAGAAAATTGAGTCGACATTAAGGCGACTTCCTGATTTGTCGGTGCGGAGGCGGTACGATATGAGAAAACTGTCAGTGTCAACTGTCAGTCAACTCTGTATCGCTTTTTACTACGCCCCTACATTTAAATGTGTGCTTCCTGACTGGAGCGGGATGCGCGGTAGCGGGACGATACGAAGGCAGTACTGGTCCACTTCTGCGCATGATATTACTACTGCGCAAAAATGTAATACTGACAGTATTCCGTCAAGTTGGAATGTTTGCAACGTCAGTAAGTTTACGTCAAAGAAAAAAATGTCACATATCGATCCCGCCCCGCCAAGTCAGGTAAATGTAGGGGCATAGTAAAAAATGGTATCGCGTCGACTGACAGCTCACACTGACATTTGACACTTTTCTCATATCGTACTGCCTCCGCACCGACAAATCAGGAAGTCGCCTTAGTATCCACTGAGCTCAGAGATGACGATTTTACCCTTCATAACGATAATCTTTAAAAACGTATTTCTTTGCATTTTAAAAAACTTTTTTTTGTTTGAACGGATTATTCACACCAAAAAGGGAAACACAGTACAAAAGAACGTAGGAAGAGTGTTCATTTAACCTGGACCTCTTCAAGGCACGAGTGTATAGGCATCTTCTGGGTGAGCTCGCTTCACCGTCGGCCTCATCTTTGCCCCCTGGCTAGATGTTGGCAAAGAGCACACATATTTTGAAAAAAAAAAACTGAAATTTGCGTGAAATATGTTTTTGCTTTGAAAGATTGCATAATTTATGTAGATGTGGATATTCATAGGTACTCGGTACTCGTACATGTATGTAGTACCTAGCTAAATAGTGCTTCAACGAAACGACAGTTGTGGTGTCATATTTATATAGTCCTCCTTGTCGTATCCGACAACAGCGACCCCTACAGCTTCCTCCGATGAGCACGGATATGGCTCGTAAAACCAAACTTAGATACAAACGGTCACACTGGGTGCAGTATAACTTAACTGCCCCTGATCATTTAACTTGTAGGAATATGAGGGCTTGGGTCGAGTTTTCCGTAGATGGCGCTTATGGTCCAGGTGTTCGAGCCGAGCTTCTTCAAACGAAGCTACGCCTTTTCGGACTCTGTTACGCCATTCCGGTCTCATTGAAGCAAGCTCCTCCCAGCGCTCAGCAGGAATTCCACAGGCTTTGGTGTCATACATGTAGTACGTATGGTTAGTTTCACATTAATCTTATGCGCTCTGACGTGATGGTCCATACTGTGTCAGGCATAAAAGATCATCTCTTGTGAGCTAGGCTAGGTTTAGTGAACCAGCGACAAAACTCCCAGTAGCTCAATTCCACTGACACCTCAGATTCGATTGAAGCCGCACAACCAATCTCACTGGTGCGCAAACTCTTCCGAGTATTGCAGTGTATAAACCGCCCGCGTGGTCGTGTCGGAGGTTTCCTTGGATTTTCCCGAGGCTACTCTCCAACTGCGCACTCCTATCTCTTTATTGGGCCCGGCCTATAAAGTTACAGTGAGTTAAAAAAAAATAAGATCATCACGCCAAATAAGTAAAGACTGGAGACGCCATTAAATATAATTTACTCCTCTGCCAAAAGTGTGGGAGAAATTTCAAGAAATTTGGTGTCATGAGTGTGTATTAATTTCTTAATGGGAGAAAGTTTTTTAAATCTGCTTAGTTTAATGAAACTAAGCAGATTTAAAAAACTAATGTAATGACATTATTGTTATAAGTGTGTTACTTCCCCTCCCCACCCCCAACCCCTCCAGAAATAGATAAAATATTTTGTTACGAAAGAAGCTATGAAGGCGTCCTGCCTTAAATGCTGTTAGGATTATAAGAACCTTAATCCGTTTAACTATGAAGGGCCCATAGGTACGGTACAGTCACGAATTTTAATTTGTGACCCCCTTAAAGTTGACAGTCCTGTCAAACTGTATAGAAATTCAAAGAAAAAGTTTGCGAAATGGGTCATAAATTAACGAGCGTGACCGTACCTAATAATAAGAGACTTGTAAATAGGTAAGTGTCCCGCCTTTTATACCCATCTTGTTACTTCTAGTTGTTGGGCACAAACTTTATTTATCAAAGTTTGCCAGCAGTGGTCGATTTTACCTCAGTGTATTAAGAATAAAACTTCGTTTAATGTAGGTACTTATACGTCGATGTTTCCAAAGTAGCACACGCGAGGCAAGTTTGTTACCGATATTGGGCCACAAGTAAGTCATATTACTTGCCTGTTTTCGGTAATCCCCTTAAGTCTTAATGAACTAGTAAGTAATGCTTTACTAATAGACTCTTAATCGATGTGGTCCCGTCGTGTGGTGAATAATATCGCCAATGCTCTCGAGAATGCGCTGTGGTGAGAGTTGGGAGTCGGGTTATTGCCTCTAGTTGCCAATACGATGAATTCTCATATCAAAATAAGGTCGGCAACGCACTTATTATTGTTGCGCTGTCGCAAGTATCTATATTCAATTCAATTCAGTAGTTTATTTATAAAATGTTACATTTTACACGTCATCACATTATATTTTATTAGGTACACTATATTATTATATTACAATTCAATTAATAATTCTTTACAATACAATTACAAATTACAATACTTTTAAATATCCATTATAATTTACAATACAATACCATTAATAATCCATTACAATACAATTACACATTACAAGCGGCGTCGGTGGAAACATTTTTTATATCAATAGTTATTGCGTTGTATATTTTAGGCCCTACCATGTGGAGACATTTTTTTGCAAGCCGCGTTAGTGTATAGGGCTACTACAGTGTCTACTTTCATCGGTCCGTATGCTTGTTGAATGAATGAATGAATGAAAGTTTATTCACAGAACATATGATACATATGACGCAGCCGGATTGTATAATCTGCCGGTTTACATTACGGCTAGCCGTTTAACAAAACAGAGCCATTTTGTAATACGGCGGCTTAACGATTAGCCGGATCGTCACACTGTGGAACGAAAAACCCCTCTCCATAGAAATAGGAATTTATTTTTTTAAGTGTATGTTTTTTTGATTGAAATTCAATCCTCTAGTTATCTTTAGGTCAAAAAATGAATATGGGCAAGTTTGGCTGAAAAACCGATGAGTTATAATTTTTTGACGAAAATTTTGTATGGAGAGTATGCAAAAAAACGTAATATCTCAAAAAGTGCAAGGAAAACCATAATATCCTCCCGCATGAATTTAGTACTAATTATTTGTGATTTTTTGGCATACTTGTTATTTCCCGGACAGGTGCACTTTTTTTTTAAAAAATCAAAAACTAAAATATTAACATTTGTATGTATTAAGCTTGGTAATAAGACGAAAAATGAACAAAAAATATTTATAATAAGGTACACAAATAAAAATAATACCAAAAATAAAGTAAAAGGAACAAAAACTAAATGCTAGAAATTACCTAATATACAAATAAACACTAATTATCAATAAACTAATTAATGTCTTCGGTTTCTGCGTCACTGACATCGGGAAGAATGCTCGTAATCATAAGATAAATGTCCTAATTATCTAATGAGTACTAAAAGTAATATTTCTAATTTCTCTAATGTGCTCGTAATGGATATAGCAGCAATATTCCATAAATAGACTGCACTTTCATTGCATTATTTATTACGTTTTGAACGTTTTAGCTGCTAACACCATAACTGCATATGTAATGGAGAGTTTAGCGACGAACTTAGACCTGTACGTTATTTTGAAAAACCAGGAGGCTCCTTTTGACCACGAAGCCTTGCTCACAGCAGTGGTTTCCAGGATAGATGGACAACTAACTGAAGAAGAGTACGATACCCTCAAAGAATTTTGCCGAAGATTTTCAAGAGCTGCTTCGGAAAGATGGAAGAAATGCCGAAGAGATACGAAGAAATTTAGAAACACTTATGAAGATTGGCTAATGCAAAATGTAGATTGGCCAAGCTTCGTAGTTTTGCGAGTTGATTCACCCACGGAAGAACAATTTGATATAATCGATCAAGAACCGTCGACGTCATCGGTCGGAACAATTACTACAATAAAACGTAAGCCATTTGAAGATCTGGGAACCAAGCAGAAGAAGAAAAGATTAAGTGAATTACTTGCCGAAGATGCTGATGAACTGGCATATGCTGCTGCAGAACGTCTGAAACAGGATGGCCGGGATGATTTTGCGGCAGTTATTGAATTCGTGCTCAAGAATCCAGAAGCAGCATCTACATTGAGGGAACAAATTAGGTTCTGGGACCACTAATGATGGAAACACGGCGAGAAAGTTTTTCCAGAACCCTGGTAAAACAGCACGCATTACAGGGCTAGATGAAGAACTGATCAGAAGATTTGCAGTAATCGTGCAAGCAATTACCTCGGGAGAAGTTATAAATGTGGAAAAATATAGAGAATATGCCCACCAAACGGTAAAAAAATATGTAGAACTCTATAACTGGTACCATATGTCCGCAACTGTACATAAATTACTGGTCCATGGAGCGGACATTATTGCCCACAACGCAGTTTTGCCGATCGGTTGCCTTTCAGAAGAAGCATCTGAGGCCCGAAATAAAGATTTCAGACGGTTCCGGGAACACAATTCTCAAAAAAAGAGTAGGCAGGATTCGAATCGTGACATTTTAAATATGTTACTGCTATCCTCAGATCCTAAACTAACTGCAATGAGGCCAACACTACACAAGAGGAAGAGACAAACCTTATTTACTGAAACCCTGAACCTTCTAGACGATTCAGAATCAGAAAATCAATCGGAAATGATGTACGCTTCCGAGATAGACTCCGATTCCGAAGTGGATGAAAAATTGATTAGTTTATTGATAATTAGTGTTTATTTGTATATTAGGTAATTTCTAGCATTTAGTTTTTGTTCCTTTTACTTTATTTTTGGTATTATTTTTATTTGTGTACCTTATTATAAATATTTTTTGTTCATTTTTCGTCTTATTACCAAGCTTAATACATACAAATGTTAATATTTTAGTTTTTGATTTTTAAAAAAAAAAGTGCACCTGTCCGGGAAATAACAAGTATGCCAAAAAATCACAAATAATTAGTACTAAATTCATGCGGGAGGATATTACGGTTTTCCTTGCACTTTTTGAGATATTACGTTTTTTTGCATACTCTCCATACAAAGTTTTCGTCAAAAAATTATAACTCATCGGTTTTTCAGCCAAACTTGCCCATATTCATTTTTTGACCTAAAGATAACTAGAGGATTGAATTTCAATCAAAAAAACATACACTTAAAAAAATAAATTCCTATTTCTATGGAGAGGGGTTTTTCGTTCCACAGTGACCCGTCAATTACACAGTAATTTGGCCGTGTGCCAATAATTTTACAATCCCAATAAGGGTGTATTGTAAGAATGCCAATATATCCCCAAGCTTCCCTTTTCATTTAGTCCGTACTCTCAGGGGGTGAAGTTGCGTCCCGGAATTTTGTGAGACAATGAAGAAGATAAATTGCTCCAAAGATTACGCTATTGGATTTTTAACCCGCTAATTTGTTAAAAAGGGTTAGCGGTTTATTTAATTTTTCGTTGAATATATCATTGGCTTCTTTTGGCTTCTTTCTTGACGACCGCTTTAGCTTAGTTGGTAGTGACCCTGCCTACGAAGCCCGGGTTCGAATCCCGGCCGGGGCATTTATTTGTGTGATGAGCACGAATATTTGTTCTTGGGTCTTGGATGTCTTCTATGTATTTAAGTATTTATTTATCTATATATAAGTATGTATTTCGTCGCTTAGTACCCATAGTACAAGCTTTGCTTAGTTTGGGACTAGGTTGATTTGTGTAAGATTGTCCACAAATATTTATTAATTTAAATATTTTATAAATACTTATTTTGTTTAATTGACAGTAAAGTCTCCGATGTTTTAAAATTTTTAAATCTATTTGACATGTCATGTTAATTGCAGGATTCTTTAGCCATTTTTGGCCTTATTCAATTCAATTCAAATATTTTATTTCGGCATATTAAATTCATATAATTGTTAGTAGGTAACAAATAAGACCTTACTTAACATGTTAGTAACAATAATGTCAATAATTATTCAGAAAAAAATCAATTTAAATTATTAAGAGACCTTAAAAGTTCTTTTTGTTAATAGTTTGATTTCAAATTTTGAGCAAATTATTGATAAATCAATAAAGCGATTATAGGATACAATGATTTTACCAAATAAAATACATTTAAAATTAATGTCATTAGGTTGCAATAGTCCTGTTCTAGATAATAACATTGATAATATCCTAAATATAAGTAGATGGGCGTTTTACCTGGTAAGGACCCTTAAGACTATTAAAATTAGTTGCGGCGGCGTGCAGGCTAGAATAGGTCATTTGACGATCGGTTTAGCCTAGCGGTCCTGGATTCGAATCCTGGTCAAGGTAAATATTTTTTGTATTGATGAGCATGAAAAGTCTTGGATATTTTCTAATAAATAATATGTCGTCGCTTATACCTTACTCATACACAACAATCGTTGCTTTATTGAATTTTTCCGAAAATTTTACAACTTACATATTTAAATAACGCAATTATATTCGTTTACACGATTTATACCTATACGATACAAGCTAACGAAAGTTTGTCTAGCCTTTCCCCTAATTAATGGCAAAATGTTACTTCAGGCACTAAAATAATTAGATACACTAACAACCGTGTTTTCCTTGCAAAATGATCGTGATTTTGCTTGGAATATTATTAGGTACTCTCACTAACTTACTTATTGCGGATAGGTAACTTATCTCCGCCCAATTACTTGCGAGGTTTAAACACGGCTGGTAAATTATCAATTTGCTGTTAACATTTCACGATATCAATAATTGGCCAAGAGCAACACGGGTCCAATAAAGCGATAGGAGGGTGCGGTTGGAGAGCAGGAAAAACCTCAGATACGACCACGACACAGGAATACTCTAAGGCGACTTCCTGATTTGTCGGTGCGGAGGCGGTACGATATGAGAAAACTGTCAATTGTCAGTGTCAACTGTCAGTCGAGGCCGTACCGCTTTTTACTGCGCCCCTACATTTAAATGAGTGCTTCCTGACCGGCGCGGGATGCGCGGTAGCGGGACGATACGAGGGCAGTACTGGTCCGCTTCTGCGCATAATATTACTACTGCGCAAATGTAATACTGACAGTATTCTGTCAAGTGGGAATCTTTGCGACGTCAGTACGTTTACGTCAAAGAAGAAAATGTCACATATCGATCCCGCCCCGCCAAGTCAGGAAGTCGCCTTAGGCGTTTTCTTCTTTTTCATTTTCTTCTTTGACGTAAACTTACTGACGTCGCAAAGATTCTCACTTGACATAATACTGTCAGTATTACGTTTGCGCAGTAGTAATATCATGCGCAGAAGTGGAGCATTACCGCCTTCGCATCGTCCCGCTATCGCGATCCCGCGCCAGTCAGGAAGCACTCGTTTAAATGTAGGGGCGCAGTAAAAAATACTGAGTACTGAGTCGATTGACAGCTGACACTGACATTTGACACTTTACTCATATCGTACTGCCTCCGCACCGACAAATCAGGAAGTCGCCTAAGAGTTGCCGCTCTAGTGAGAATGTATTTTGACTACTGTAACCTGACATTGTATGATCAAAACGAATAAATGATGTGAAAATGAATATGAATGCATGAGGAGCTTCAACCGAATCTGTAGCCTTACCATGAGTTTGCAATGTTTGCATTACCGTACTTGCTAGCGACTGCGCCAACGATTTAGTATGGACAAAAGTACAGCGCCTCTGGCGGTTACTAAGAATCGCCATACTAAATCGTTTACGCAGTCACTAACGAGTACGGTAATGCAAACATTGCAAGCTCGTGGCAAGGCTACTGGGCTGTGAAGACCACAGTCGCAATACTTGTTTTATAGGTCGCCACAGTAAGTTTTAGTGAATCCCAAGACAAGGAGATTATATACTAACGGTTACAAACCAATTTTCACTTTGATTAAAAAATTGAGATTTTCGCTAGCGGACGCATCCGCTTAACAAACATATTAAGGTTACAAACCAGTTTTTGATAATAGTAGTTATTTACTAATAACAAAAAAATTGCCCTTGTAACAACTAAACTGTTTTGTAACCGTTAATATATAATCTCCTTGTCTTGGGATTCACTAAAACTTACTAATTATTAGTATTTTTTTCGTTCAGTGCAGAGTTCCCGAAAATGCACGCGACTATTATTTACTTACTAGTTTTTTCCCGCGACTTCGTCCGCGTGGATCTCGTTTATTGCGATAGAATTTAATTGCTATTTCTTTTCTACGAGCGCTTACCCATACCAACTTCCACTCCCTTAAGGTATGATATCCGTGATAAAAAGTATCCTATGTCCTTCCCCGGGACTCAAACTATCTCCATGCCAATTTAAATCCGTTCAGCGGTTTAAGCGTGAAGATTTTACAGACAGACAGACAGACAGACA
Organism: Cenopis cana; assembly: GCA_951800055.1. Taxonomy (NCBI): domain Eukaryota; kingdom Metazoa; phylum Arthropoda; class Insecta; order Lepidoptera; family Tortricidae; genus Cenopis; species Cenopis cana. Next base: position 5,998,657 of record OX637488.1, read on the forward strand.
CACTTTCGCATTTATAATATTAGTAGGGATTCAACGGATTGATAAATCATTATTTTATATATTTCGGAAAAAAAATCAAACGATGGAACGTCGTAAGTAGGTATGTTTTTACCAAGTGATTTCCCCTTGCTAAAGTAAAAAAAATAGCTAAGCAATATGTCATTTACGGCTTAGGTACTACGAATGTGTGTAAGTCAGTATTGATAGCGAAAACGGATTGCATTATTTATGAATTACACATATCGTTCAGCAGTATCAATCATGCTGTCTGTCCCGCTCACACCAACCTGAAGTGACAGTGATGGAAACATCAATTAGGTTCAGCTGGGGTCGTATCTTTACAAAATTAGCAAACATGACATGGATAAGGTTCACATGACGAAAATGTTTATTGCCATGGAAGCTTTTATTCTTCAGCATTTTTAAAGCAAAGAGTATTTTTAAGATGTGTCAATTAGGTGCTATGATATCGAAAACACAGGAATAGACCTTTAAAGAGAGAAGATACACAACAATATGTACCTACCTAGGTATAAACTATAAAATTAAAGAAGAAATAGGTAACAATCAGGCGGCCGGGACCGAGCATTTGTGGAATTTTTATCTCGATAAAACGTCTCGAGAAAGGGAATTAATGTTTGCCACCAAATAAATCTGCTGGAATTTAATCGTTATTCAGGATTTTATCGGAAACCTTTTTTTAAACCTTCATTTGTATCCACACAATTTTCCGGCTTTACAGACACAGCCAAATAAGTCCCATATGGCTATATTTCATTGCTATATATACAAATACATTACAATTAAAAAAGGGATTACTTAAATCGGTCATTAACCGGTGAGATTACACTTTTATTAATACGTACCGGTATTTATTCATGCCCACGAATGCACACGAAATTCACAATTAATTAATTAATCGTCGTAGGAAATCTGCACATTATCGCGCGTGAATTTTAATATAATCAATATATGTAAATGCAAGCTTTCTGATTCAATCATTACATCGGGAGGATTGTGCAGTAATAATAGAAAACCTAATCTATCTTAAAATAAATTGATCCTGGACTTAAGAAAAGACCGGTCCCGGATAATGAAATGCATTTGATGTTAATTATGATGATTATGCAAGTACCTATACCACTACAATTGGCATACAACAGATTTATTTATTTATTTGCGTATGGCATTTATCTAGAACTGTGAGATCTTCGAGAAAACAGTACAACAAATTCCAAAAATAAATAAATTAAATGTCAATCCAGATGACTGTATATTTAAATGCATAAAGTTCGAATAAAGTGCCAAGCAACCTAGGAAATAGCAAAAAGTTGTCAGCTGCCAGCCTTTCCGGCAGTAAGAGTCCGCTCGGGCACGTATTGGTCAAACGACAAAGTTCAACTTTACCTTCGGACACGTCAAACGGCGAGACACGTTGCTTCTTTAACCTACTTTACATTTTTATATTTCATTCAAATATGGAAGAATAAATGAAAGATGTGATGTTGTGTTAGTATGAGCAAACCCAGTTGACAATTATTTAATGCACAACCTCAACAAAATATCAAAGTACATAAACACATGTTATGTACATGTAGCATAATGAGTAGAGGCAACCAAAATGCGGTCTTATCGCTAAAGAGCGATTTCTTCCAGACAACCATAGAGTTGAATTAGGATAAAGTAATTAGATTTGATGTATTATTATGAATAAGGGAGTTGAAGTTTGACACAGTTCGAGTAATCCAGCGTTTCATTTCTTTAACGTTCTCATAATATTCTGGAGTGCAAAGTCAGAGGTTTCTTAAAACCAGCCGCGAATGTGAATTTTGTTTCTCATTTTACGATGGTGTTAGTCAAATATTCAAATGTACTAATATTCCTGAAAATCCAGCGTATTCCCGACTTAGGTCTTTATCTTAATAAAATAAAGCAATAAACGTCAAAAAAGTAGTATCCAAGATCATAATTTATGTAGGTGATTCGCAATTTATAGGCCCATTCAGAATATAGATGGAAAAAATCTGTTAGTATCAGTATATTTTGCGCTCGGTCGGCATCCACAGTTTTATGAGTCGTTATTGTTCTCAAACTTTGTTAGCCGTTCAGAACACCAGGCGATTCAGGCAGTATCTGATTGATGTTAACTTCAAATAAAAGCAATTTAAACTTTCGAAACAACCAGTTATCTGTCAACGAGAAATGTTTCACGAAAATGTTACGTTTACGTTTTACGAGCGAAGTTATTTTAAAACAAGTAGGTATTACCGTACCCTTACCATGAGTTTGCAATGTTTGCATTACAGTGCTCGCTAGCAACTGCGTAAACGATTTAGTATGGCGATTCTTAGTTCTATTGCGTAACCACCAGAGTCGCTGTACTTTTTTCCATATTAAATCGTTTACGCAGTCGCTAACGAGTACGGTAATGCAAACATTGCAAACTCATTGTAAACTTCAAATAATAGCAATTTAAACTTTCGAAACAACCAGTTATCTGTCAACGAGAAATGTTTCACGAAGATGTTACGTTTACGATTTACGAGCGAAGTTATTTAAAAAAAAGTAGGTATCACCGGTGAGAACGGCCGTTGCGTGCTTCAAACTGATTGTAGTTTTTCATCATCCGTCAGCTTAAAAAAACTCTCAATCAGTTGGATGTCAGATTGTTTACTCCCTGTTATGTCTAAAGTAACTGGGTTTGTTTAGGCAGGGTTTCACTCTACGGCTTAATTATGATTACTAAAATGAGGCCGCTGAATTATTTATATCAGAATATAATTTCTGTGTTTAATGACTTTATTATAGAAAATAGATAACCAATTAAGTGCCCTTTAAATTAAATCAGTATATACTAAAGTGGTTTTATCGTTTAAAAGTAATTGAAAACCTTACCCAACTATGTGTAACATAATATTTATATGTATATGATGATATTGAGACCATAATTCTCATGGAGGTCTTAAATATAATAAACGGGTCACTCACGTCTTTAAGGTAATGTGGTTTATAAGGCGCTCGTTTGTTTTATGCGTCAAACACATGCGTTTCCATATAAATCCATTCAACGCAATGCGTTTGACGGAACGTATTTATATGGAACGCATGCGTTTGACGCAACGTATTTATATGGAACGCATGCGTTTGACGCAACGTATTTATATGGAACGCATGCGTTTAACGCAACGTATTTATATGGAACGCATGCGTTTGAAGCATAAAACAAACGAGCGACTTATATTTCAATATTACGTCTGAGGCTCACGGGAGTTTTTGATAAGAATCTTGTTTCATATTACATTACATTTTGAAAAAAAAGAAAGAAAAGAAAAAACCTTTATTCGTGGCACAAATACAGTAAGTATAAATAAACATAACACCACAATACAGAACATAGCCACGAAATGCCCCCAAATCAGCATAGTGCTAGCCATTAGCTAGCGCTGGTCTTCCTTTGGGAACACGTGAAACCACGAAGGACAAAAAACACAAAAAATACAAACAATATAAAAACCTAATTAATTTTGCATTCATGAATTATGATAATAGTGTCCGATTCTAATCTACAAAGTTTCCAAACCGATATGCAAAATTGCAAGAAACTAGCCAGACGACAATAGATAATCAACGACTAAAAGGTCACAATATCTACTAAGGTATGTTCTTACATAAAATTAAAATAGTACAAACAAAGTACGTGGATGGCATGACGTACATATGTAGATACTAGTTTTTTCCCGCGACTTCGTCCGCGTGGAACTCGTTTATCGCGATATAATTTAATTGCTGTTTTTTATATCAGGCGCCTACCTAGTTATCGCTCTTCCATACAAACTTGCACTCCCTTAAGGGTTGATTTCCGGGATAAAAAGTATCCTATGACCTTTTCTTCATACCAAATTTCATCTCAGACAGACATATAGACGGAAACACTTATTACTATGGATTCATAATTTAGGTACGAGTGCGAGTTTTTTTAACCCGACTAAAGTGCGCGGTTGGTGAGTGGCCTGGGGAAAATCCATTGGAAACCTCCGACACGACCAAATGGGCGGTTTATACACTGCAATACTCTTCAGAGTTTGCACACCAGTGGGATTGGTTGAGCGGCTTCAACTGATTCTGAGGTGTCGTGGAATCGAGCTACTGGGAGTTTTGTCGCTGGTTCTAGGTTTAGTAACCTAGCCTAGCTGAGAAGAGTCCAGCAAGAAATTCAGCTAGACCTGACCTGGGTCAGATTGACTGTACCCGGTATGCGGCGGTATCAGGACGAATAGGGACTATATGTGTCCGTGTTGTCGCGATCGCGCGGTGGACGTCCCCGCCGGCGGGAAATTCTGCGGGAATGCCTAAGAATACGCGTCGTGTCTGAGTTGGATGTACGAGTACGCGCATCTTTTTGAAGTTCTTTTAACATTTACGCTTCCGTAAGCATCTCAATACTTTATTGCACATAATGGTTACACATAGTTGGAATTACATATGCTCTTATCATAATGTCTCTTTTGAACAAAAAAATGGAAAGGTATGTTTAAAGTGGTGGTAGTTTGCTTTGATGTGAGGAGGTTAAAAAACTATTAAAGCCTAGCCTACATTCCGCATAAGTTGTAGTTTTGTAATGTGTTTGGTAAAGTTCAATTCAATATAATATACCCACGTGGTAACTGTGGGATTAAAACTTTCATCTCTGGTCGCCCTTTCTGGGATTACGAGGAATTTAATATAACTGTGTTAAACAGACATTACTGATAAAACTTAAATGTGAACAGTATTGGATAGTGTTCATAATGGTTGTATTCTGTTTCGCAGAAATTTCATTTCACAGAATTTTGTTTTTCAATAGGTTCGCAGTTCTAATCTAACCTAACCTAACTTTTCTGGTAGATCTAATTGGGTTCAACACAATGGAATATTAACTGTACCTAAAATGATAAGGGTTTCTGAAAAAAAAAAGTTTCTATGTAATGAAAATTCTGGGAACCACATATTTTTTCTGTAAACCAAGGAGATACAGTTCGTAATAGTATATACCACTAAAAAAGAAAAATATCATGTTATTACATGCAGCCTTTAAAGTTCACTTTTAATTTTCAGCGTTACCGGTTCTGTTTCAATTAACCTTCGTAATTTTCCTCGCAACAATCTTTTGTAAGTTACGAGTAGGTACGTGGCAGTTAGTGGTCTTCGTTGCTTGAATCAAATTACATATTTAGATAGACTTATATTCAATTCAATTCAATATCGTTTATTTCAGGCATTGCCCATAAAGTGTTAGTGGATACAAATTAAAAAAGCTGTGTTTTTTTTATGTTATAGGGGGCAAACGAGCAAACGGATCGCCTGATGGTAAGCGATCACCGTCGCCCATAGACACCTGCACCACCAGAGGTGCCACAAGTGCGTTGCCGGCCTTTAAGAAAGGAGTACGCTCTCTTCTTGAAGGTTTGAAGGTCGCATCGATCCGGAAATACCGCAGTGTATATTGGAATATTGGATGGTGAGTAAATGTTCACTATTAATAGTATTATTAGTGTGTCCTATGAATTATAATATATATGTATACTTTCATTATTGATGGATTAACTACGTACTTACGTAGTTAAGTATATTATATGCATTTATATAATTATGAAAGCTATTAAGTTTCGATTTAAATGTTTTGAAGCAGATGCGTGCGCTAACGAAATTATAATTTTCAATCAAAATGAAAATTTTAAAAATTAATCGCCACAGGAGGTCGTCTGTTCAAATCCCACCTGTAGCATTTATTTTCACTTTGAAAATTATTTATTTACGATGTGTCTAAACAAGAATAGAGTTTAATCTCACACAAATTGCACTCATGGTGATGTATAAAAATACGGTTAGAATGTCATTCTGGTTTCGTTAAATCTGTTTTAAATTTGCGAACTAGGTTTGGTAGATAAAAAAAATTCTACGCTAAGGTACATTGATTGACGATAAAAACCCTTTAAACTTACTTCGCTGTCTCAGTGCCAAAACCAATTGAATTCTACTAACTAGTCTACCTACCCCAATCGCCTTCCACGATGCCTGCTGCATTTTAACAAAGCCCCTTATCAAACGAGGCCTCGTTTCGGCATACTGATGATTGGGCGAAAACTGGATACCTATTAAGTTAATTAAGTCAGTGATACTTAAGTTAATTTTGTAAAGTGGCGAAAGAAGTTTCAATTGTATTAAAAAGTCAAAATTGTATAGAAAACTAACTTGCGGTGTGGTGGAAATTATTACGTTAGAGAACGGTGATAATTAATAATGGCGATGGTGGACGAAGTGAAAAAAAAAGTTATTCGACACTATGAGGGATAAAAATTGTATTTTTAATTTTTTCACTTCTAGTTGCAAATTATAGTTTTGATATTGGACGCATGGTAAAATCTACCCATCTTTTTTACTACCTACTTGCCACATTCAGCGTGAAGCTTGTATTGATTTAAGCAGTTTTGCTGCAAACGAAGCTGCTTACTTTCTTTGAACGTGACTTAAAATCCCGACTAACACGTTCTTGTTCCTTTTTACTTTGTGCGACGTACTTAAAATAAATTCTTCTTGCTGACTAAGGCGACTTCCTGACTTGGCGGGGCGGGATCGATATGTGACATTTTCTTCTTTGACGTAAACTTACTGACGTCGCAAAGATTCTCACTTGCCATAATACTGTCAGTATTACGTTTGCGCAGTAGTAATATCATGCGCAGAAGCGGAGCAGTACCGCCTTCGCATCGTCCCGCTACCGCGCATCCCGCGCCAGTCAGGAAGCACTCATTTAAATGTAGGGGCGTAGTAAAAAGACGAGAGCGGTACTGAGTTGACTGACAGTTGACACTGACATTTGACAGTTTTGTCATATCGTACCGCCTCCGCACCGACAAATCAGGAAGTCGCCTTACAGTGGTCGAAATTGCTAGTCAGTAATGTTTTATTTAGTATTTAGTAGGTACCTTATCAATTTATACACGGCTTCTTCGTTAGTAATTAATTGAGTCAACGAAATTATCTCTGCAAACAACAACATAATAATTGGACGAATATGCTAACAAAAGATAGTGCTTAATGCTGGCTGAAAGATATGAGACTATTTGACAGAGGGCCTGACGTCTATATGTCAAGTATGCTATTTGTTGTTCACACGTTAACACATGGCTTGAGATGAGACTCTTTTTGCAGCGAGTCTCAGCCGCTGATGCAAGTGAAGATATTTCCGAGCGGAGATATTCCTTATACAAAAACAGGAATATTCCCGGTAAGTCACGTACGCCTGGATGCAAGCGTGTCCCCCGTGTGTTTTTACATTTTTTTACGAGATAGCGATTATTCAACACGACGATTAATCAATGTAGATTAATCGTTATTAGATAGCATAAGTACTCGTACCGTTCCGGTTAATTTATGGATTTCCATTGTTACACAGTTTATGCATAACCTCTTTTGAGCAGAGCTTTTGCAGGGCTTTAGAAATTTTTAAATGCAATTTAATGCATCCCTGATGGATGACATATCAAATTATCCGGTTGTAGCTCGTTTTAAGAGAGTTCTTCTTCTGTCTTCTTTCTATTTTTTTCTCTGTCTATTTTGCGGATATAAGCCGCATGAATCAGGATTTTTTATACCTAACAAGATTTTATTTTTTACGTTATAGTAGAAGAGCCGATGACACTGAACCTAGTACGATAAGATTCCCAGATGGCATATATATAATTAGGTGCGTCATTAGTCGGGGAACACGAAACGGTGATGCTGCAATGCGAAAAACCTGGCGAAGCTATTGAAAATTAAAATTGAAAAATGATGAAAAATCCGGTTTCTGGTATGATAAGATTCCCAGGTTTCGTTTGTTCCTCGAAACAGGGGAGGGGTAGGACTATACGATAGTGCAGTGCTGCAAGCCCTCCTGGCTGGCCTTGTCAGTGGCAGCAGTATGATAAGCGACCACTTTTCTGAGGTATCTAGTATGATCGGATTCCTGAAAAAAACAGGGCTCATCTGAAAGATCAGCACTTTCTGTGTAAGAAAAACCACTGCTGCATTTTCCAAACAGAGGAGAAGGTGGTTGCTGCAGCGATTAAAGGAGCCGACAACACTGAACCTATTTCGATAGATTCCCAGATGATATATATATATAATTAGTCGCGGCATTAATGGGGGTACACGAAATGGCGATGCTGCAAAGCAAATGAGCAGGCAAACCTATTAAAAATCACATAAAAAAAAAAAAAAAAAAAACGGTTTCTAGTATGATAAGATTCCCAAGTTTCGTTTGTTCTTCGAAATAGGGGAGGGGTAGGACTATACGATAGTGCAGTGCTGCAAGCCCTCCTGACTGGCCTTGTCAGTGGCAGCAGTATGATAAGCGACCACTTTTCTGAGGTATCTAGTACGATCGGATTCCTGAAAAAAACAGGGCTCATCTGGAAGATCAGCTCTTTCTGTGTAAGAAAAACCACTGCTGCATTTTCCAAACAGTGGAGAAGGTGGTTGCTGCAGCGATTGAAGAAGCCGACAACACTGAACCTATTTCGATAGATTCCCAGATAATATATGTATATAATTAGTCGCGGCATTAATGGGGGACACGAAATGGCGATGCTGCAATGCAAAAAGGCAGACAAAGCTATTAAAAAGAAATTTTGAAAACATAAAAAAACCTGTTTCTAGTTTGATAAGATTCTCAAGTTTCGTTTGTTCCTCGAAACAGGGGAGGGGTAGGACTATACGATAGTGCAGTGCTGCAAGCCCTCCTGAATGGCCTTGTCACTTTCAGTTTCGAGGAACAAACGAAACTTCAGAATCTTATCATACTAGAAACCGGTTTTTTTATGTTTTCAAAATTTCTTTTTAATAGTTTGTCTGCTTTTTCGCATTGCAGCATAGAATTATATATATATATATAATATCATCTGGGAATCTGTCGAAATAGGTTCTGTGTTGTCGGCTCCTTTAATCGCTGCAGCAACCACCTTCTCCACTGTTTGGAAAATGCAGCAGTGGTTTTTCTTACACAGAAAGTGCTGATCTTTCAGATGAGCCCTGTTTTTTTCAGGAATCCGATCATACTAGATACTTCAGAAAAGTGGTCGCTTATCATACTGCTGCCACTGACAAGGCCAGTCAGGAGGGCTTGCATGCAGCACTGCACTATCGTATAGTCCTACCCCTCCCCTATTTCGAGGAACAAACGAAACTTGGGAATCTTATCATACTAGAAACCGGATTTTTCTTCATTTTTCAATTTTAATTTTCAATGGCTTCGCCAGGTTTTTCGCATTGCAGCATCGCCGTTTCGTGTTCCCCGACTAATGACGCACCTAATTATATATATGCCATCTGGGAATCTTATCATACTAGGTTCAGTGTCACCGGCTCTTAAACTATAAAATTACGCTTTTTTGCACAAAATTATATATTTATTATTGTTATTGTTACTGTAAAGTCCGTGACCGTATAAATGTAGTTTCGATGAGTACTTTGTACTAATATCTTAGAAAATAAATATTAAGCCGTTTCGATGTCCGACCGGAGTTAATCTGAATTTGTGACGTTCAAACGCACTTCAATAATGTACTTAATAGATATCACAAAATTTAATCTGATTACTCGAAATTGTGGACAATACCAGTAGGTATATTGACAAGGACCCGTCGACTTGTTTAATGATGTAACTATGTACTCTGTAAATAATGTTTCGTAATTTTGTATTATCCAAACACAAATTTGCTTTCTGTTTGAACTCATTCAACCATTTTTAATCAGCTTTACTAATGTTTAACTAAGTTCTAAAAGCTGTAATCAATCGGGTAGAACAGATTACCAGGGGATCTATTTGACACTTACAAATTACAATTTGAATTACTTAGTTTTTTGCGCGCTAGCTTCTAAATGCGGTTAAGGGTCCTTATTAGTTAAAAAAGGCTCATCTATTAAGGCGATTTTCTGATTAATTAGCAAGTATTTTGACACTTTATCAATGTTACTATCAAGAACAGGACTATTGCGACTTATTGACATACATTTTAAATGTATTTTTAGGGTTTTTCAATGAGAAATATTGATTCAAACATCACTCCAAATCGACCATTTTCGAGCTAAAAACAGTTTTTTTCCGCTTAATTCTTCTACACACAATAAAAACAAAAAAGGGCAATGTTACTATCTTAAACTTTAATAAAATCATCCTATCCTTTAATCACTGTATCGGTATAATGTATGTATGTATGTAAGCACTTTATTGCACACAATAACAAGTTAAAACACGTACATGTCACAAAAGATTACCAATACTTTTGTCAAAATGTTTGATCAAAAAAATTTAGAACTTGTAAGGCCTCTTAACTAACGTGTCAGAGAGAGCGCTCGAATAACATTAACATTGAATGGGAAATGTAGATGTCAAATTGACCTCTACGGAACGGATAAAAGTGAAACGTAATGAATTAAGAGACGAGAATCTAATTAAGACTTTAAATTCAAACCATTCATTTCTTATGAATTTAATTATTTACGTTCCTCGGATTAGGATTTGATCGGATTTTGAATAATAAAATAATGAGTATAATACTAGTGTTTTTTTATTTCCTAAAACTCACCTGACGAAATGAAATCTGTATAATTATCGAAATTTATTAAAATTATCGTTGAGAAATTGATCTGAAGAGAAAGAACAACCGGAAATCCGACGTCCGTCGGAAATACGAAAGCATTTTTATAGAAGCTAAAGCGGAGACACATGAAAATATTTACGTAAATGTATCAATCAACAGTCATATCACCTTAAAAATTAACACATAAATGTACTTATTCTAACGCAAAAATTAAGCAAATATCTTGTTTGTCAATAATTACGTTCTGTGAACACAAATATATGCCATATATATGCTATTTTATGTATGTAACATGTGAGCGTCTTGGTTATTAATACTGTAAGCTTATGCAGTCATTTGCTTTTGGCAACCCTGGTTGCCAGGCAAAACCCTTATTTTCTAGGGAATGTATCAATAAATAAATCTAAATCTAATATACTCTGTTAATAAGGTCAATTTCAATCTTCGTTTGCTTATGACAATATATATCTTATTTTTACATAAATTTTACTCGTCGATTATATTTTATAAGAAAATCTCAGCCTTTAAAAGTAAAAACCCAACTCATCGTTTTCATTCAATCTCAACTTACTTCTCGATATAAAGGACATCTACAACACTCGCTCCTTCATTATAACAGCAGTGGGCGATTTTCGATACGAGAATCACTCTTATAACAGGGCAATATTTTCTGTAGTAAAATTGGTCCTCGCTGGCTTAGAAAACCACCGCCCGTTCTACCCGTAGGTGTCGGCTGTGTAGTGGGTGTTAAGCTAGAAATACAATTTTGTATTATTTCCACCTTTATCTTCTTCTTCTTCTAAATATATAAAAGAAGAAACTGACTGATTGATTGACTGACATATCAACGCACAGCCCGAACCGCTGGTTCTAGAGATTCTATAATTGGCACGTAGGTTCCTTATAAGGTGTAGGGGTGCACTAAGGAAGGATTTTTCAAAATTCATCCCCTAAGGGGGTGAAATGGGGCTCCAAAGTTTGTATGGAAAAACAAGATTAGTTTGACTATTTTATTCGAAACTTCACCTGAGTAATCCTAACAATAAATGAGTAAACACGTGTTTCAGGTTTTTTGAAAATTCAAGCCCTAAAAGGGGGAAATGGGGTGTCTAAGTCTAAAAATCGACATTGGGTATTGTTTCTATGGTTTATCGGGTAGCTGATCACTAAAACAAGACTCGGAACTGGTTTTTAATATATGTACCTACCCCTACCGGTCATAACCGGTTTATTTCGGTTTAACTTCTAACTTTTCTTAGGAACACGAACGTTTAGTATGCGGGCGAAGCCGCGGGCACACGCTAGTATATTTATATTTTTTGTTTTGTACGTATTTAATGTCAGTTTTAGTATGGGATTTGACATTTAAATCTATCGTACTAACGGTCGAAAACGTTACGTAATTACCGCGCAGGGGATACAAAGCGAAACGATTTATTTAATCATCGTACAACAGCGCAGCAGCGCGTGCGCGTGCGATCCGTTACCCTGCGCTGCAACCACTGAATAGTCACACGACGTGTGAGGTGTGAGCCGGCGGCCGCATGTACTTTGCGCGGCGCGATGACGTCACGGTAGTAAGCCCCTCCTGGGGCCTGTACCACAATACTTTACAAGCGTACAATTCGACAGTGAACTTTTTCTATGAAAAACTGTACAATTTTGTCAAATTGTACACTTGTAAAGTTTTGTGGTACAGGCCCCTGGTTGTGGATACATTCTACAAGTAGTTTAATTTGTTCATATTTAAATAACATGTATTTTAATATTTTTGTTAAGTATTCCTGTAACCATAATAAATGAAATGCTATTTCTTCAAAGAAAAGTTTACAATCAGTGTTCATAATCTGATTTATGGTTGCTGATTTTGCACCCCTATTAATCAATGACACGAACTTAACAGACGGTTGGTGCGGGCTTATCTCATTTCATATTCGTCGGACTCGCCCACGCCGGGTTCCGTACCATTATCTATAAAAACTGTAAAAAATCTTGTTTGTCTGGGAGCCCCATTAAATATGTATTTTATTATGTTTTTTAATATTAATGGTTATAGCGGGAACAGAAATACATCATCTGTGAAGATTTCAACTGTCTAACTATCACGGTTCATGAGATACACCCTGATAACAGACGGACGGACAGCGGAGTCTTAGTAATAGGGTCCTGTTTTACCCTTTGGGTACGGAACCCTTACAAAATGGCAACATGTAGGTAGAATTTAATTTTGAATATTTAAAGAGAGATTTCAGCAACGTCCACGAGAATTCGGATTTACACTTTATCTCTTGTGAATTTTTTGTTCCGTAAGTTTTTGAGCTGGAGGTTTACACATCTGTGAGAATACTACATTAATAAATAAAAAGTAGCGTTTATAGAGGTATTTCTTTACATAATTTATTACTATGCATTTATTCTTTCTTTCTAAGTACAGACACAGAGCCTCAAAGTACATAAAAAAGTACATAAAACTCCCATATAATAAAACAAATACTTTAATACCTACCATAAATTAACAAAACTTTTTTTAATAATAAGATCCGCTGAAAAAGTGGCGGGTCTAAATGAAAAAAGTTGCGCGTTATTTTTTCTCACGTTCGAAATCATCGTACTTTCTTAAAAACTTTGATGTGAGCTCGAGTTCTTTGCTATTAACGAGCCTCTGAATCTACATTGTACCTACTTTATGGTTACTAGATTTATTTACGAAACAAGACGGGATATTTTCCGTAGTCTAAGCAATCAGCAAAGTCACGCGCCAATTTTCGCCAATAATTAAAAAAAAAAAAAAAAATTGTGGACAATCTTACACAAATCAACCTAGTCCCAAACTAAGCAAAGCTTGTACTATGGGTACTAAGTGACGAACAACAAAAAACAACAACAAACGAATTAACAATATGATTAGGGTTTCAGTCCTAGGACTGGCTTGTATACAAAATCTGTTTGCAACTAGGTATTTTACGACAATACGCTATTTGACTAATTTTTTTTCATAATGCCAATCGAATCAGTTTTTAGAGACGATCAAATGTCTATATGGGACCAAGAACAATTAGAGCACAATAAAGGGCTAAAATAAAATTAGGGAAAAACCTAGCTCGACGCTAGCGGCCCTCAAAAGGGCTCCTACAAATTGACCCTGGCAAATGACGTCACTTGCACAGCATTCGACCAACCGTTGTATGGGAAAATTTGTATTTTGCTGTTTTAGTCGTAAAATAATGCGTTTAGGTACATAGTTGCCGTACAATTTATTTTTTATTTTTACATAAGCATTCTATTGATACCTTTTATTTGAATTTTGGACGGTTAAAAAAAATTACATAATTTTCTGAGTTTTTGATGATGCATAACTTTTTATGATTTTAATAAAATTTTATAATTTACGATTTATTGTGATATTTTGATGGCTAACTATCCAAAAAGTGACACTGTGTTAACATGTGTCAAATACCCTATTGTTTGCAACTATTTTCGGGCAATAGGTTGCTCACAGGAATATAGCCAGCTAAAAATAACAACAAAAGCATGGCCTCGGTGTAACCCCTCGGGATATGCAGGCTAAACCGGGGCAGCCAATTAAAACAAAACACGGAGACGTATTTGATTCGCGAATATTTTTGCACAACTTTGTGTGCACTAACCAGACGTCCATTTGGTAATCCCATTCACATCTCGATCGCATTGTGATATTTCTCGCGCGCTATTGTCTGCGATGCAGAGATAAGTCACTCGGTGCATCGAGGATTATGCTACCTACCTACATTAATGCGTTTTCTCTTATTCGAAATTGTTCACAATAGCATAGTTATCAGCTATCCAGCACAGAATACGGTAACACGTTTCAGTGCATCCGTTAATCAGTAGAGAAGTAAACACGAGGACTGAGGTGAATTCCGTTTATGTAGGACAAACGGTTTTGTGAGATACCTAACACTCGAGATCAAAAAATTCAGGTATAGACTAATTGTAACCCTAGATTTAAACCGCCGCAATAGATTATTTTTTTAAATATTTCACACTAGTTTTATTTAGATTAATATATATACTATTCTTCATATTGCCCAACTGTATTTAGCAATATCCGGGATCCTATCATAAAATGATCAGTACCCAAAAATGAAGATTTTTGCGATATCCCGCTCCATTGAGGTTGTTTTTTCCATGGGTTTTTAATAGTCCGATTTAAACCTGGAAACGTAACTTTTTAACTGTTCTTATTTCTGCAGTATATATGAAAAAAATTACACGATTAAACAAAATTAATAAGTCATTTTTTGAATGCATTACTAAAAAACCTGGCGTAATCCGACTTCAACACTCTCTATCTCTCACTCTCTTATTTATTAAGCATACAACAAAAATTACAACTAAATTAAAGCCCTCCAAAACTGTTAGGACAGTTTGTCTGCAGGAAGGCTTTTACAAAATAAAATAAAAACCAAATAACAACTTCTTAATTAATAGTTAGGTACATTTATGGCAGTGTCTCTAATAAATGTTTTTTTAGCTTCTTTATAAATAAACTTTTCTTTTTCACGAGGCGGATGTCCTCGGGTAGGCTGTTTAAAATGTATGGTAGGCGTTTTTTTAGCGTCCTGTCTCCGTAATAATTTTTGACCCTAGGCACATCAAACTTACCTGCGGACACCGACCTCGTATCGTGTTCGTGGGTAGGGGAGAAGGGGGGACAGTGGATCACGGGGAACAGTGAATAAGACGGTCTAACTCCATAGTATTACGCACACACTCAAACGCTGTCGCGTGTTTGTGTATTGGTCTCGACGCCCCCCGCGTCGCACCAGTCGCTCGGGAGCTCAGGCACAGGGAGGGCGCGCTACCGCTACCCGTCGAATAATCCACTACGTAATATTTATTTTACCTACTTTTTGAAAGTGTTTGTAGGCTAATATATACGTGTAATTGGATGTGTTTTTGAAGCGTCCTACTATTTGGTGATTATAAATTGTGCTGATTGGTGTTTTGAGGGTATTAATAAGATCCTTTTTTTTTGGTGTATTATTCTAACTTCAACGGGTTTTGGGGTACAGTGGATCATCACATTTTGGGGAACAGTGGATATTGATCCAGTGTTCCCCTTCACTATTTACTGCCCAGAAACTAAAATAAAAATCTTAGGTATCATCATGCCGAGGACACATGTTCATGACAGACATGCCTATGGCAGCCCCTTACTGTTTCCTATGCAGTCGGGGGATTTCCAACTATTTTATTTAATTATTTTCCAATTAGCTATATCCGTCGGGGGCAGTTTCAAAATTTTTAATTTTGTTTTTATTTTATTCTAGAGCCGTCTAAGTATACATAAACTCTCGAACGTGCCAGTTGTAGAATCAGCTTCCTACCTAAGCTTCCTGCTTTTTGCTTGAGGTTTTCAGGAGCTACATAAATAAGTGCCAAGTGGCCACTTTGTATCCCCGAGTGTCTTACAATCGAACCTGAGGTCCGAAGTTCCGATGGTGAGGGGCAAGGTAGGAGACACGAGGCCAGAAGGCGTTCCACGTAGGGCCAAAGGCCCTGGGCCCGGAGCTTCGCCTTCGAGCGTCCTCGCTATGCGAGTCCAAGAGCCGAAGGTCCGAAGGGTGAGCCTAACAGTGGCGGAACGTCCATACAACTCGATTCCCACCGGCTTGCCTTATTTTCAGCCAGTCCAGTTCTTTTACTACGACTCATGAAGAATAAGATAGGCAAATTATTTCCGGCTTCCCTTAGAATATTTTTGACGCGCCGCCACTGGAGCCTAAGATGACTTACTAGCCCCGAGTGTTTTACAAGCGAACTTGAGGGTCGAAAGTCCGAATGTGAGAGGCTACGTACACAAGGGCAGAAGCCGTTCCGAGTACAGCTGAAGGCCCGTATCTGATCGTCGGAGTGCATTCGCTATGCGAAATCCAAAGGTCCGAAAGGTGAGCCCAAATCGACAGCACTTTCTAGCCCAGAATATCTTACAAGCAAACTTGAGGACCGAAATCCCGAGGATGAGGACTATGAGGAGTGAGGCGTAAGGTTTAAATATTGAGATCTCTTTGAAACTGATTGCTGATATGATATTTAGTGTGTAGGAGGAAGTGAGAACCCATGTTAAAGCTAACAATAATTGATGTTGAATTTAAAGTTAAATTTTAATTTTATTGCTGACATGGAAGTACTGTCTTCATGTTTTGCTTTTTGAAATTATATTACATTAATAAAACAAGAAGTTTGTTGACATACGACTGTATTTTTGGTAACTTATTACAAAAGATCCACTGTTCCCCCTACGATCCATAGTTCCCCATGCCCTGGTTCAAGGTTCCCCGAGCATGGGGTACAGTGGACCAATTCCCATTTTTAAAAAAAGTAACTATGTGGCCGAAAGTATCACGTATATGCCTCTTATAGTGTATGTTATTTATACCTTAATAACCCCTTATGCATATGAGTAAAAGAAAACGGACATAAAGTGTGTATCTTCTGAGCTATGTGCCTCAAAACAAAAAGTGATCCACTGTCCCCCCCTCTCCCCTAGTTCTGTACAGGTCATGCTCCTGACTGTCATAGTTGTTAATAGCCAGGAGGTATTTGTTATGTACAACTGTTTTAAATATCCACAGCGATAAATAAATGATAGAATGGCAACCATGTGATGATGATCTGTGAACTCATGTTGATCTGTTACACAGCATTGCCGAGCCGCCGTATATTGCTTTTGTATTTACGTATCAAATAGAGGCTTAGGTTTGTTTGAGGTTTAATTTCGAATTACAAAAACATTGGACGGTTATAGGAGTCGTCGAAACAAATAAATATTTATCACACTGTATTTTCAAGGGATATTGTGGATCGGAATGTTGGGCCGCAAAGGTGACGGATGAAAAGAGATAACATGTTACAGAGATGTTGAGATGGATGAGCGGAGTTACCAGAATGGATCGTATTAGAAATGAGTATATAAGAGGAAGCCTGAAAGTAGCACCCATAGTCGATAAGTTGAAAGCTCATCGTCTACGTTGGTATGGTCATGTTATGCGGAGGGAAGAGAGTCATTTAACAAGAAGGGTATTAGTTATGAATGTGGAGGGATGCAAGAGAAGGGGTAGGCCAAGGAAAAGGTGGATGGACTGCGTGAAAGATGATATAGAGAGGAAGGATGTGAATGCCGAGATGACGAGCGATAGAGAGGTATGGAAGAAAAAAACATGCTGCGCCGACCCCAACTAAATGGGATAAGGGCAAGCCAATGATGATTTTCAAGGGATATTACATCGCCAGAATAATATTATAACAAGGAAAAAATGTATATGGCAAAGTTAAGTAACGGTTTTAGGGGCCTAGTGAGAGTTTAGTACCTAACCCTAGACATAAGAGACCCCAGAAATAAGACTCTAATGCCTCAACCTTTTATTTTCTAAACATGAACGATCTTTTTTGAAACAGAAAACAACAGATTGGAAATATATTCTCAATAATACGAGTAATAATATATTATTTATCACCCATAAAAGTACACTTTTGTCTTTATTAGACTTTGCGTAGGCACTAGTTTTTACGGAAGCGACTGCCATCTGACCTTCCAACCCAAGAGGAAGCTAGACCTAACAAATACTACTATATTGATAAATCAGATTTTTTCTCTGCAATTTCCTTATATTTCCTATAAAAACCAACTCATATTTGCGGTTGCGGAACCCTAAATGTGCGAAGTCCGACTCACACTTGGCCGGTTTTTTTAGGTCTTGAAGTAAATATGTTATTTTAATTAGGTGAGTAATATGTTGTTTAGTCATGTTCACGAACTTTTGCTTTACTGAACCCACGCACAGAACCCAGCCTAAAAAACTATGTATATATAATTCTAATAAAACCGGCCAAGTGCGTGTCGGGCCACGCGCAAGGTAGGGATCCGTAGTCGTCTACCCGTTACATTGCTACGTGGACTGAAAAGTTCGCAAACTTATATTTACTATGTTTTTGACAGAATTAACAACATTATCTACTTATGGCATCAATGGAAATTGTACGAAAGTTTGCTTTTGCAAAGTACATTTCATTTCAACAAAAATTATCACTTCAAAGCTTAATATCACGCCAACCAATGCTTTAATCAAAAAATGCTTTTACAAACCTTATAAAATTTTAAAATAACTATCTAACCATACCCCACATGATGGGGTTTGGAAGAAAAAAAAATTGCACCACCACTTTAAATGTAGGGGAATTTTTTTTTAAAGATTTTATTCTTCCGTTTTGTCGGCGTCATTGATATGTATACTCATGCCAAAGTACAGCTTTCTAGTACTAACGGTTACTGAAAAAAACGGGGGACAGACGGACGGACATGGCGAAACTATAAAAGGGTTCCTGTTTACTACTAAACCCTAAAAAACCTTATTTTCTTTTCCCCTGGAATTAATTAAATCAATTTCGTCAACCTATTTCCAGTTACTTATTGGTCGCTTAGATTGCGACGAGTAAATTTATGACTCACAATGTTGCGCTACGGCTCAGACATTGACAAATTCTATTACATTAATTTGTAAAAAGCCTGGTGGTAATGTGACTCACTGAATTATCACTCTTTCTATTTACGAGAAAGAAAAACGAGGTCACATCACATGTAAGGTTAGTAATTACTCTTATGTAATTAAGATTTCTTGTACCGTTTAACTCATGCTGTTATAATATAACTCGTCATTCACCATGATCATTTTGTATGATAGATGCCTAAATGTCGGCATGATTTACCCAGCTCGATATATGATGGGTTTAGTTTTAATTAAATTAAGTATGTAACTACTACTTAATAAAGGCCATTTTATGATATTAGGAAGATCGCGGGTCACTCTTGGATAAGACTGGCCCAAGACCGGGACGAGTGGCGTACTCGAAGAGAGGCCTATGCTCAGCAGTGGGCGATTACAGGCTGAAAATGATGATAATGATGGAAGGCCATTTTCTATTTAATTTAAACGTTATTATTTTCTCAATGTTACTATCTATAACAGGACCATTGCGACTTGCGACATATTATAGATATATACACTTAGGATTTTTCGTTATGAAATATTGTTTATATACTTTATGCAGAATTACTAACTTTTAAAAATAACATAGTCTTCTTTCAACAAAATATCCTATTTACGATATTTAAGGTACTTTCCCTTGATGTCCCATAGTCTTGGGACGCCCTGTATACTTAAATATCACTCCACATTTTTCGAGCTAAATACTGTTTTATTTTTCCTACTACACACAATGAAATAAAAAAGAGCTTTGGTACTATTTAAAACTTTAATGAAATCATCGTATCCTTTAATCACTTTACTGATATTGATAATACCAATGCTTTTGTCAAAATTTGAAATCAAAATATATTAAAACTTGTAATCGATTTGGGCAGCTAATTTATTATTTCGCTTTCGATGCAAATTACTTATGAACCGATTACCTATTTTGAATTGTCTTTTCGTAGGTATTAGAATATATTTGTCTTCCCACTAGGCCCTTATTACTGCATTTACTCCATTTGGCCTCCATCATTTGTGCACGTAGCGACATTTCCATCATTACTAAGCTTGCTTCAGCGAAGTCTATTTATATGGAAGTAACTGGATTTGATGCCTAACGATCTCCAGGAAGAGCTTACGTCTGCATCTGAATTAAATCTCTCTTCAAACTAAGCGTTTATTAACTTCAGTGAATAATTTTACTCAAGAGAACAAACAAACGAAGGCTTTAGTAAGTTGAATGTTTTACACTGTGTGTATAAACGATAAAACACTGTATGAGATTTTGGCTGGTAAATTAATGCAAAACCTTCATGTTTCCTTTCCACAGAGTGAAAAACGTGATTGGCTAAAATATATAAAAGTTACAATCACGACGTTTAAGTGGATTATGCAAAATAACCTGAATACGTTTTACTAAGTAAAGAGACTGTGCACCGAAGCGTTTCTAGAGGTAAAGTTGGTGAAAAAAACTTTTTACAACTGTACCTTATTTCAATTCAATTCTTTATTGATAACATTAGTTTATAGTTCAAGGCATTGAACAATTTATTAATTAGAAATTACGTTATACACATTAATATTTTAGATACAGTGGACCAAAAAAGTGGTCTACCACTTTTCAACTCTATTATGCGTACTAACGTTAAAGTCCAAAAGTGGTAGAGCACTTTCTTTGCTGACTGTACCTATATATAAGTTACATTGTCATGAAATCATTTATTTTATTGAGCAATTCATCCACAGAATAAAATGATCTCTTAGATATTCTTTCAGCTGACTTATAAATATGTTTTCTGATATTTGTAGTTTCTTGAAGTCTGTCGGTAGTTGATTGTATATTTTAGGGACATTTTTTATTACTAATGGGATTGCTCTTGGCCAGTATGAAGAGGCCGAAGGTGAAGCGGGCTCACCCAGAAAATGCCTATTCACTCTTCCCTTAAATATACACAGCTCCGATTTTGCCCTGTGTATCATATAAACTGCCCAGATTTTTTTAGCCTCTGCCTAGTATATTGTTGGGGCGTGTAACCTCTGTAGAGACAGACCTGACAGACATATAACTGGCCGACTGACCGACTACTTTTGAATTTGAACTTAGACTAGAACGCGACAGAATATGACATGACAGACGAACAATTGACATTACCGACTTGACTGCAGCTAGGGCCGGCCGGACGCGCAAAGAGTGACCGAGACCGTCGACCGACGACTTCCAAATAACGTGTACAAGACCTGACCGTACATATGTATATGGAAGGAGCTTATTTTTGTTTCGCCTATCGGTGTCATAGTTTCTAAACGGTTCACCACAGGCATACCTCAGGTCAGTTTAATGCTAAAAAGCTATTTCCTCCAGAAAAACATTTTTTTCATTAACTGATCTACTTGTGACGATCATTTTGAAAACGTCACCTGCATAGCTTTGTTGTTAAATACAGGCTTAACGTGTGATTGAACTGTCCGTTACTTTTTTGTGAAAACGCAACTGCATTGTATCTAAATCTGACTAACACCAGTTTATTTTTGTATAACACGTATGCATAACGTTACTGCGTGTTATTTTGCAGGTGAAAGGTCAGGGCCGGTATTCTAGTTACGATATTTGTCAGAAAGACATCCCCATTTTAATGTCTGTATCGTTTTGATCGTTTGGTGATTCTTTATTTTAAGGCACTTTGTATAAAAAAATATTATTCTTATAGTATCTGGGGGCACGGCAGTGCCCCCGCAAGTCGAGCAAAACGGTGCACGGCCGTACCATCCTTTTCTCGAAGCCATTCAGGGCATTTTCAACATCCTGTAATTTTGTCCCTTATATTAGTCCCCAACCCGCTCAGGGCCAGCGTGGGGACAACTGCCCAATCCCTCTCATCTATGAGAGGAGGCCTGTGCCCAGCAGTTGGACGTATATAGGCTGATGATGATGAGTATTATAATATTTTAACATTTTAGCAACTTCGTAGAGAGATGGCACTGGAATTTAAACTTAAAGCCAACTCGCCGCTTAGGTGACCACATCTACCCTCGACCGACTCCACTCTGGCACAGAATAAGTAATATGGGTCAGGCCGTAGATTTTGCCACTTTACTACGAGTCGGTCGCGCAAAATATTCTCCGAGATGGCCGCGCAGATTGACGCAAAACGATAACGCATCCATTTTGCGTGATCGTTGCGCGACATTGCGTGATCGTTGCGCGACATTTGCGTGATCGTTGCGCGATATTTGCGTGACCGTTGCGCGACATAGCGCAACTAAAATCGACAATTACTCAGTAAATTGACTATGTTTTGAAGTGAATTCAACCTTGAAAGATCACGCTCACCTTACTTAATATGCCGCAAGAACAATAACAGATATTAATTCAACACTTACCTTGAAATCTCAAAAAATGTGTTCCGTAAAAAAAGTGACCCATTTCACTCCGAACCATTGCGACATCGGACTAACAAAAATAATGGCTTCTGCCGCTATATTGACCATAGATTAGATTAGTTCGGTGTTACCACTACTCAGAATACAAACTTCCCATTGTTTAACGCCACAAATTGGGGAGATAATGATCTCGCAATAAAAATCACGCACAGACAATGGCTGTTGGTCATTTTATTATAATGTACGAAATTCTTGGGGAATAAAATGCAGTAGTTGATTAATATATAGTCATTAATATAGTTAGGAAAAAAAGAGGTGGAGAGTTAGGTTATACAAAAAGTGGCAAAATCTACGGCCTGACCCATATGACTCTGGACAGCCGGTTAAGGCAAGCCAGCGGCGGGAGGCCCGTCCAACCAACCAACCCGTCAGTACATCCTGACCCCAGACTCACCCCCAGGAGCACTTAGGTATGTAGGGTCGCTACTCTTTAATAGCGCCCCACAAGCTGCTTTTATGCTGACTGATTGCACTGGAGAATATTAATATTATATATATAATCGTACAGCTGAATGAATCCGATAACTCATTTGATGCCTTTTGTACGTGAAGATTTCTTTTGTGCAATAAAATTTAATAAAAAATAAGTAACCTCACTTTTCATGAAAAAATAAGATACGTATCGAGACTTAAGTCTAATTTGATCAAGGCCCCAAGTTATTCTTTATCATGGCAATATTTGTCAACCGTAATTAAATTTAAATGGCGTGGTCAGTATGTTGACTCGAGTAATTATTCATTACTTTGGTTGGTGTTATTAGGGTTCCGTATCCAAAGAGTAAAACGGGACCCTATTACTAAGACTCCGCTGTCCGTCCGTCTGTCCGTCTGTCACTAGGCTGTATCTCATGAACCGTGATAATCAGACAGTTGAAATTTTCACAGATGATGTATTTCTGTTGCCCCTAACTATGACAGTAAATATTAAACAACAGAATAAAATAAATATTTAAGGGGGCTCCTATACAACAGACATGATTTTATACCAATTTACTGTGTTTTTTATACCAATTTACGGTGGATTGTTAGCTTGGAACACTTTAAGAAAATAAAAGGGCCTAAACTGAATCTTTTCATAACGTTGCACCTATATCGATTTAACAGTCGGTAGACAAATATCCCTCAAAGGTTAGCTGGAAGAGATCCCACATAGAGATACGAACTTATCCCTTTGTGCTTAATCTGATGGAACATTTATATTAATTTTACCTGTTTTTGTGTACAATAAATATTGGGTTGGCCAGAAAATCTATTGTTTTTAGGAAGGTACCTAAAATCAATAGACTTTCTGGTTTCTTACAGGTTTTATTTCAATATATTTTTTACAAGTTCCCAATGATTATTAATTGATTATATATGCACCATCGTTATCGACAACATATAATGATAGTACATATATTCTCGATTAATAGACATTGTGATTTTGTACAAATCAAAATAAAACTATAATGGCTTGAATTTAAACTTTCGTGAGGCATGTTATAATTTTATTTTACTAAACGATTAAAACTCACGTATTAATTGTCACATTTAAGTTCGAAACATGTCGCCCGAAGTGACAATCAATACGTGAGTTTTAATCGTTTAGTAAAATAAAACTATAATAGCCAAAGACTTTCTGGAAAACCCAATAAAAACAGGATAGTATTTTTTGCAACGAGGGCCAGTGCAGGGACTACTTACTCGTACTGCCCTTCCCTCGCATCTATGAGATATCTGTGCCCAACAGTGTGACGTTCAGTACAAATATGTATACATTTTTAGACCTTATGTCAATGGATTAAGGTGAAGATATGTATACATATTGGTGCAATTGACTATACCTAAATAAGCTTATAATGATAATGATTTTTAAAGACGCTGTTAGATTAGAGTGAAGCGAAATGATTGATGGCTACTGCCAAACAAAACACTGGCGCGTTATACGTTTATTTATATTCAGTACACAATCGAACCCCGGAATAACAGTGTAAAAGTTATCGCAGTAGCACGTTTGGAATTTGATAGGGTAACTTCGTTATCCGAAACTAAAACAACAACGTTTGCAGTTTGTTGACCGTGATTATATAAAAGCAACAATTGTGTTCAAGTAAGCTAAGAGTACCTGTAAATATTTATACTTTTCTCATTTTGTCGCGGAACAGATAAAGAAGTGTTTTCTTTTTAATTTACCAAGCAAAACCTACTAGACTTCTTACGGAATTATATTTAAAATTAAAGATAAAGCCAGCCAAAGCAAGTCAATAAGTTTTCAATTTGTAAGTCGTGGGTTCAAATCCCGTCTCGTACCGCAGTGAGATTCTCAAATAAGCTTTATCAATTGGAAAAAAAAATTCAGTGAAGGAAAATATTGTAAGAAAACCGGCTTAATCTGAACAAGGTGGCATTGGCATTCGCTTCATAAAAACTAGTGCCTACGCTCAGTTTTGGGATAAGGTGGTAAGATGTCTTGACGCGTTTAGGATACATCCGGAAAAAATGCTAACAGGATGATAGAAGTTAAAGGAAAAAGTTAATAATTATTGTTTTGAGCCGAAATTATTTACCTGTCAGCAGAAAATAAAGAAATTTTTAACAATAACATTGTTTTATGTCCTCTTATTAAACACAAACTCACCGGAACTGGCGTCATTCAGCGGCAGTTATCCAGATTTTCCACACAAGTATCTTTATTTAGTCGGTCACTTTAAGCACTTGCGTCCAACAATAACATCGGCTCAAATCGAACTCTAAATATTATTTTAAACTACTTTCTTATCCCGTAAAAATATTTACGAAACCCGAAAAACTTGGCAACTATCGAGATTAAACTTTTAAATCAACACTTTTTCGCATACAGCTAAAAGTCATAAATTATTATTCTTAAATACTGGCGGTTGACAAATTCGAACGTAAGCGATTCGAATAAATTGTTCTAAATTCAAACGCTGCGTTCAAAGTTTGCATGTCAGCGCACCCATGGAGGCGGCCTCGCGGGTGAGTCTCACAGAATGGACTGGAGTTGAACGTTGGCGGGCACGGGAGTATTATGCGCATGGTTCGGGATAAGCCGAGACAAGAAAACCCGACTGAAAGGCTTTCACTGTGAACGATCCCATTCTGTTGTGGCGTGAAATAAGAACGCTTGATTGGCTGAATGTTGTGCGCCTTCGCTGGAATTTCTAGTAATATTGAAGGTAAGAAAGGTTCCAGACTGTAAATGAATGTTTCCAGACATTTTTCGGAGGCAATACAAAATAAATAGGCGCATATTTTAGTAAGTATTTCAAAATAAAATCAGAACTGGAAATTTACAGTAGATGAACGTAAAAAAATAGTGTTTCTTTTCTTGAGTGTAAGTACCTACGTTATGAATGTAAGTACCTATATTATGGCTATGGAATAGTGTCATATTATATTCATCTAAAATAAATTAACCTAAACCTGAAATAAATCCCTATTTAACTACAAATGAACACTGAAATACCCTAAAGAGTTTGCGCTCCAGTAACATTGGTTGAGCGGAATCAACCGAATCTGAGGTGTCAGTGGAATCGAGTTTACTACTGGGTGTTTTGTCGCTGGTTCACTAAACCTAGCCTAGCTGAGAAGAGTCCAGCAAGAAACTCAGCTAAGCCCGACCTGGGTCGGACTGACTCTACCCGATATGCGGCGGTAACAGTTACCACATTTTTAGGGTTCGGTACCCAAAGGGTAAAACGGGACCCTATAACTAAGACTTCGCTGTCCGTCCGTCTGTCTGTCTGTCACCAGGCTGTATCTCATGAACCGTGATAGCTAGACAGTTGAAATTTTCACAGATGATGTATTTTTGTAGCCGCTATAACAATAAATACTAAAAAAAAATAAAAAAATTATTTAAGGGGGGCTCCTATACAAAAAGACTTTAAAAAAACTTTCTTCTCGTTGCCTACATCAGGCGCTGGGTCTCAAAATGTATGGGAAAACTAAAATCCGACTCGCACTTTCCCAAAATTTTACTTGATATTATTTAACGTTATTATTTATAAATAATGGTACGGAACCCTTCGTGCGCGAGTCCGACTCGCACTTGACCGGGTTTTTTTATCAACATGTCAACTGACCCAGGGTGAGGTACACAAACCGTCTGTAATCGTAAGCAGTATTCGTAAAAATCAGATTGTATGGAAATTTTGACAAGTTTCACAAGTTTGTATGGTATTATAGCTGCCGCTATTCGCGCCGTCTGTTATAGGTACTAACTGAGAATAGTCCTCAGTCTGTAGCGAACTCATTGCTTATATATTAAGTAATAAATAAGTAGTTGAATATTTTACTAATCAGCTACTTACTCCAATAAGGCGACTTCCTGATTTGTCGGTGCGGAGGCAGTCAAAAGTCAGTGTCAGCTGTCAGTCGACTCGGTACCATTTTTTACTGCGCCCCTATATTTAAATGAGTGCTTCCTGTGGCTCTAGTATAAGTTTTTTCGAAACATTAACTAATTCGAACGCGTTTGCGTTTTGACCCAAAATGTATGAAAACGCTCTCACCGAGTTTGAAATACGCGCGTTCATCGGTTAGCAACAAATGTTATACTCGCTGTTTTAGTTTCCACTAGTGACCACCAGAGGCGCCGTTCACGTTTTCATACCACTTTCATACATTTTGAGACAAAACGCAAACGCGTTCGAATTAGTTAATGTTTCGAAAAAACTTATACTAGAGCTACTGACTGGCGCGGGATGCGCGGTAGCGGGACGATGCGAAGGCGCTACTGCTCCGCTTCTGCGCATGCTATTACTACTGCGCAAAAGTAATACTGACAGTGTTCCGTCAAGTGAGAATCTTTGCGCCGTCAGTAAATTTACGTCAAAGAAGAAAATGTCACATATCGATCCCGCCCCGCCAAGTCAGGAAGTCGCCTAAGGCGGCTAATACAATTCGTGCGACGAGCATAATATCCTGTTGAATAAACAGGATATTATGCTGCTACTCATTTTAGGCAATGTTAATGAGTCCTTTGGCTACAAACATAGACATAGACAACAATACGTCTATTATAATTACGTCGTGCAAACAACAGCACGCTACATTGACCACTAGTACACTGTTAAAAATTTTCAGGGAACTTTACATATTTTTAGGGCAACTTTCGTTGCCCAAACATTTCCGTATTTTTACATAATTATGTAATAGTACAAGGCTAATGTAATTTTACATATCGACCCGATTTCACAATTATGTAAATTTACATTTATGTAAATTTACATAATCAAACAAATTGACAAATGTGTAAAATTACATTTATGTAATTTTACATAATCGTATAGACTGTCAATTATGTAAAATTACATAATTGAATTTTTACATAACTGTCAGCCTGACAGATATGTAAAATTACATAAATGTAATTTGTCAATTTATGTAATCTTACAGAAACTTATGTAAATTTTAATTTTTGGGGGTAATTTTAACGTATTCTTTTTTTTTCTGTTACAGATATTGTTTGTAAAAATACATAAAATATGTGTATTGTTAATAATTTTTGTGGATATTTACATTTTATTCTGTAATAATACGGAATTATTATGTTAATATATTACATAAATTTATGTAAAAATAAATAATGTTTTTGCGTTATCAATGATTTTTATGGATATTCACATTTTTTCGGTAATATTGCGGAATTAATATTTAATTGTTTTACAAATAAAATATGTAAAACTAAATAAAGTTTTTGTATAATCAATGATTTTTATGGATATTTACATTTTATTCTGTAATGTTACCGAATTATTATGTTATTACTTTAAATAAATGTATGTAAAAATACATAAAGTATGTGTGTTCTTAATGATTTTTATGGATATTTACATTTTATTCTGTAATATTACGGAATTATTATGTTATTATATTACAGAAATTTATGTAAAAATAAATGACGTTTTTGTGTGATCACTGATTTTTGTGGATTTTTACATTTTATTCGGTAATATTACTGATCTATTATGTTATTCCTTTACAGAAATTTATGTAAAAATGCATAAAGTTTATTTGTTATTAAATATTTTTATGAATCTTTACATAATATTCGGTAATATTACCGAACCATTATGTTATTCCTTTGCAGAGATTTATGTAAAAATACATAACATTTATTTGTTATTAAATGTTTTTTATGGATATTTACATTGTATTCGGTAATATTACCGAGATCATTTATGTATTTTTACCTAAGAAATCTGTGATTTTAAATATGGGTTTGGTAAAATTACTTGTCGTTTGTGTATTATTACTGATAGAATTAGGTAATATTACATGTTATTAGGGGATATTTTCTGTAAAATTCAATACATATTCTGTACATTTACATGCTGTCGGCAAGTCTCCAGACTTAGTTAATAGCCAAAGTCGTTTGTTTTTCTAATGTATTATATTAATCCAGTAATAATAATCAAAATATTAAAGAAATCACTAGGTACCAGTCTCAAAAGAATTGCCGATCTAGGTATAATATCACTGTCCGCTTCTTTATAAGTAACTTTCCACTTATAACATTACATATAGTAGTGATAAAAAAAGGTATGACCTCAAATCAAATTACAAACGACTCTTCTTTATTATTGAATAATTTGCTTAAGGTCACACATTTTATTAAGAACATATCACTTCTATAGTAATATTATGTAATATGCGCACATTTATATTATTCAGAGATTATACCCAGATCGGATATTCTCCCGATTGACTGGTTCTCAGTGATTTTTACTTAAGTATTTTGATTAATGCAGATTAATAAAATACAAAACAAAAAGCCGACGTGCTAATAACGAAATCTGGAGAATTGTCGGTAGCTAATGTACAAAATTTGTATCGAATAATATAGAAAATATCTCCTATAATAGTAACATGTAAAATCAACTAATCTTATAAGTAATAATAGACAATCAACAAGCAATTAATACTAGGTTAGAAATGAGCTTATACCAACTATGGAGAAAAAAAGCAGTTACAAAGAAACCAATTTATTGTTTTACTGAACAGTAAAATTAATTGACATTATAATAATATCATAACTATCCTTACAATAACAAAACACTAAACGCCTTATTATAAAACCAAATATAATTGTGACCGACGGTTATAAATAACACCATAAGACCGGGTTTTATAATGATCCTGAAGATCAAATTACAGATCAGTAATGTGAAAAAACTTTACCGGTTTACTAATATTTAATCTGACATTTTGATCTTACGGATCATTATAAAACCCGCCCTAAGAATATAATAGTAAACTCGTGCATAAACACACGTGCATACTATATACCTACTACTACTACTTACATTATCAATTGAATATGCATAACCTAAAATAAAAATAAACTGCTAGCAAACAACTAAATCCGAAGAATTGCATGCTGATTGCATGTAATTTTATATTTAAATTAAAAGTAACTATAGGTAAGTTGTTGTTGTCGTTGTCGTAATATAGTGCACAAAAAAGCGAAGTAATTTAAATGAGCTAAATACAAATCTTTAAAACATAACAAATTATTGTCTCTTTGTTACTTGTCACCAAATTAATACGAACAATAAAATGAATGGTATATTTATAACCGTAATAACTTTTCTCACTCATTTATATTTTTTGTCACTGTGACATTCGTGTTTGTAAGAAAAAGACAAAAACCATCTTAATTAACATAATGTTAGGTTTTATGAATTAAGGGTCGTGCATACCGGAAGCGTATGCGTGACTTGTTTCATACATTATACACAGCACGCACGTGTATGTACACGCATTACGCATCCGGTAAGTACCAGCCCCTTTTACTTGCTGTTGTCGGTTAAGTATCGTTCACCTGAATTAACTAGCAAGTTCGTAAGGAGTTAGGTAAGTATAAGTAGGTACAGTACGTATAAAAACCTTTTACATGAAGTGACCAAATTCTATACGGGTTTACAACTTTTATAACGTTTGAATAAATTGTTTACTTTACTAGAATGCAACTTAGGTACTACACGTGGTTTACACTGTAAGACCAGTAAATATTCCGAAGACTCATAATTATTGAAAACACTTTTACACAAATGATCAACACACACATTTAACACATTTACTGAACCTATGGTTTTCTATGGTTATTGAATGAAATCAGTGGAAAAAATATCTTGCCTCAGTAACCGCATGTAAATGACACATTATTCAAAGTTGAGTTTACCCATTAATGATAATTGCGTCCTTTGCGGACTTTACTCCCTTCTTTGGGATTTATATTAAAAACATACCTTTGTACAAAATCTAATGTGTTTTGACTCTTCACTGGATATTTCATATTTAAGTTGAAGTAAGCCGCCATCAACAGTTATAAGTGTTGTATCGACGTAGGCAGATCCGCAGTTTCGCTAACAATCGTGTTTTATACCAGTAAGTAATATTTATTTTCATTATCTGTGGGCAAGAAAAAAAGGTTAAAACAGGCAATACAGGCGCTTACATTTTAAATTAAACTAGCTAATACTTTAAAAAGCGAAACCTCATATATTGATCACTACCAGCAAATTCACTTTATTGATAAAATATTTTATGTCACACCTGGCCATAAAGCTACAATTACCGCACGCTCCGCGCGCGGGAAATCCCACTTCCTGGCCAGGGGGTGACATAAAATTTTGTACTTAACACGGGCGGTAATAAAGAAAGCCTCAGATCGCATATTTATCGCCCTTGCCTTCGGCTCGGGCGTCAAATACCTGCGATCTGAGACATTCTTTGTTTTACCGCCCTTGTTAAGTAATGTACTATTATGTCATACCTGGCTATAAAGTGGCAAATGTCGCACGCTTCGCGCGCGGAAAATCCCACTTCCTGGCCAGGGGGTGACATTAAATGATGTACTTACCACGGGCGGTAATAATGAAAGCTTCAGATCGCCCTTCCCTTCGGCTCTGGCGTCAAATACCTGCGATCTGAGACATTCTTTGTTTTACCGCCCTTGGTAAATAATGTACTATAAAAATAATAATTACGGGTCATCTAGGTGAAATGTTTACACGCACTTGCATGTAAATTTATCGTATTACTTTTTCGTTTCTAGTCTGGGCGTTAAGGCGCAGGGTAGGGCAAGGCCTTCTCCATACAAAATTTTGTCAAGTTTTATTCGGCGGTTTAGGCACTCCCGAATAATTTTTTTTGCTTGTAAATATTGGATATACGAAGAACTTCAAGAAAAATAAATCAAAAATTTAAAATAAAATAATACTAAATATACAAAAAAAAATCTTGAGGTTCTGGCTTACAGAAAAATAAGCATACTGACCAAAAATCATAAGTGCAATACAAACACAAACGAAGAAAAAAACTTGACACACTTTTGTATGGTGAGAGCTTGTCCACCCCCTGAGCCTTAACTATTTCTCTTGGTTGGTACTTATCATTGAAGTAATTATTACGTCTTACCTGATGAAAATACAATGTTAGGTTAGACGCATCAGTCTGCTTTTGGAAACT
Source organism: Cenopis cana (assembly GCA_951800055.1). Classification (NCBI taxonomy): domain Eukaryota; kingdom Metazoa; phylum Arthropoda; class Insecta; order Lepidoptera; family Tortricidae; genus Cenopis; species Cenopis cana. The sequence continues at coordinate 6,030,707 of OX637488.1, forward strand.
CGGCAATCTCCGGTTCCTGAAAATGTTAATAAGATCAGTAAATGTAACTACTATATTTAGCAAGGAATGAAATCCGGAAGGAAATTAGGATATGAAATCAAAAATAGATACCTCGTGTGTTTGGTAAGTGTGTTGTCTTCTTTGAAATACGTTGCAACCCTCCGTAGGTTGTCATTTAAACTATTGTCATAAACAGCGCACTAGATCCGGGTGTATTATTTTCAATTGCTGTAATAAAAAAACAGTTTATCATGATCATTGAAAACACTTTTACACAAAGGATCAACACACAAATTTAACATGTTTGTGCAGAAACTATGGTTTTCTATGGTTATCGTATGAAATCACAGTGGAGAAATTCTCGCCACAGTAACCGCATGCATGTAAATGACATGTATTCAAAGTTGAGTTTACCCATTAATGATAATACTTTATTTAACATGCGTCCTTTACGGACTTTACTCCCTTCTTTGGGATTTATTTATAAACATATCTTTTTATAAAATCTAATGTGTTTTGACTCTTCACTGAATATTTCATATTAATTAAAGTTGAAGTACCTAAAGCTTAAGCCACACACAGAGCGGGCGGGCGGGTGGCGCGTTAAAGCTTAAGCCACACAGAGAGCGGGCGGGCGGTAGATCCCGCGCGGCTCCCGCGCCGCTACCGCCCGCTCCCGCGCCGCTACCGCCCGCCCTCTGTGTGGCTTAAGCTTAAGGCGGGCGGGCGTGAGGCGCGCGGGAGCGGGCGTGAGGCGGGCAGGCGCGTGTCAACGCGCTGCAGTGTGAAACTCCCGCCCGCCTCACGCCCGCTCCTGCGCGCCTCACGCCCGCCCGCCTCATACCTTTGTATAAAATCTTTTGTATGAAATCTTAAATAGATACCTCGTGTGTTTGGTAAATGTGTGTTTTGTCTTCCTTGAAATATGTTGCTACCATCCGTAGGTTGTCATTTAAGCTATTGCCATAAACAGCGCACTAGATCCGGGTATATACTTTTCATTTGCTGTAATGAAAAAAAGGTTTTTTTCTTAATCAAAGGTTATATCTATTATAAATATACATCGCGACACCTACCCTAATCACAACAGTGACGGATACCGTGGGTTGTGATGTTTCCGGTACGTGAATGATGTCATTACCGGTAATGACGTTAAAATCGCATGACGTCGCTGGTACGTCTTTCCCAGCTCAATTCTCGCATTTCGATCTCACTACAACGGGTTGGCCGCATCCGTAACTATAGGTACGTATTGGGTTAGACCCCGTATTTGCATTTACACCGTCGGAAGCTGTACTAAAACTTAAAAAACGAACAACGAACGCGCTTATCACGTTTCGGAATTTCGTTCGAGTTAAAAGTGAGTTTCGCGACAGTAGTACCGCGCGAACCAGTGGTAACGCTGCGCTTGGCCGACTCGATCGCGCGCGGCGGCGGCGGCGTAGGCGTACGTACCTAGCGCACGAGTTGCCGATATTGTTATTGTTAACTACTTTACTTAAATTTCGGAAATCGCGTCTTCGATGACCCGCACTTTTTCTACGAAACTATGTACATCAACAATACCGTCTATAGGCAATCGCTTCCTGACACGTCGACGTAACGACCCGTAGATTATGTCTATTTGCATACACGTAGGTACCACGTACGGTAATTTAATTCAATTCAATTCTTTATTCATGAACAATATACATTGTGTCTGAAATATTTATAAGGCAGGCGCGCCACAGCGTCGGACCAGGTGTGGGGTTTGGCGCGCGCGAAGGGGAGTAATCGCAGGGTTTCCACCAGGGTGCGGTTCGTCTCCGCTTGCATCCTGGCGAAGGACTCCATGACGCCGACCAGGAAGGTCTCGGTGTTTATGTTCGCGGCCGCCCCGGCGCCGGCGCGGCGTGTCCGGGCGGCGCGGCGGCGGCGGCGGCGGTGGCGGCAGCGCGGGGGGCGCCCGAGGCGCGCGGCTCCTTTGCTCCTGCCTCCGCCTCGTCGGAAGATTCGTTTCCATCAGGATTGGGAGTCCTTTCGTCGTTAGCGGTTTTACTCCGCGTATTCATGGCAACAATTCTTTTACACTTTTCGTCAAAAAACGGCGCGAGTTGAATCTAGCGCGGCACGGCACTCGCGGCGAGAACGTAGGCACAGTTTGAATATCGATTCAACGCCACTAGTTGAGCAGCCACTGTAACTTCTTTATTTCACACATTAACAATTAGGAAGGTACTTATTCTATGACATAACACAGACTTAAATGTAAAATTACGACGCGCGCTGCGTGAACGAATAGTCTTGACTGCCATCATGGCCAGTGTTGCCAGAGCACTTCCGTCAAAAAGCACGGTCGGGTGTCCAAAAAAGCACGTTTTTGGAATAAAAAGCACGTTTTTAGGGTTCCGTACCCGAAGGGTCGAAAATGACTCCTATTGCTGTCACTCACGCGTCCGACCGGACGTCCGTCAGTCGTCTGTCACAAAATTTTGTTCATAAGATTATTTTTTCTTCCCATTGACCCATAAACTTGAAATTTAAACTGTTCATTATTACGGGTATTTTACCAAGAAATACTTATATTTTGATATAAAACAGGTTTTTTCGTTTGGAAATTTCCTTATTTTTCATGTTAAATAAAACCAACATACTTTTGGTTCGGAAACCTAAATGTGCGAAGTCCGATACGCACTTAGCTGGTTTTCGTCACATAGAGAGTACCTATTGAGCCTTTACTACATCGTGTACACATTGCACGACACGAACGATAGAGCTTGCAGTTGCAGGGCTGCTACCGCGAACGGCATTCGATTTTTTTTCTCTCTGTTAACTTGCAAGTATGCACATAAGTGCGACAGAGAGAGAAAACTTCGTTTGTGGTTCGCGGTACCACCGCAGGACAAGTTCTTTCCTGCAACCACAGGTAAAACATAACTTTTAACTTTAGGATATCAAAGCGTAGGGTAGGAGAGAAAGATTGTTACACAATGATTGTTAGAAAAAAAATACAGTTTTAGAGAGTACCAAACCAAAATTACCTCCCTTTTTTAGTAGTAAAATATTAAAGCACCATAGCACTTAAAAAAAGCACGGTTTTAGCACGTTTTTGGGGAGCGCACGTAAAAAGCACGTTCGTATCCAAAAAAGCACGTAAAACCGTGCTAAAAAGCACGTTCTGGCAACACTGATCATGGCGCGCGCCGCGGGGGCGTCGCGGAGAGCGTGGGCGACAGAGACGCACGCGCGCCACCTACGGCGAAGTACAGAAACGGGCGAGCGCGGTAAAACGCGGAATGATTACGTGCGAAACTAAACAGCAACCTTTGTTTATTTGGGCTTGGAGGCTAAAATATTCTTGAGGATTCATATCTTGACAAGGACTTTAAATAGTACCTATACCCTTAAATAAGGTTATTACCTCAGAGTCTAGGTTCTTGAATAGAACTAGGCTTGAAGGAAGGCTTTTAGTCTACTAGGCATCAAGAATCGAGGCGAACCCAAACAAAAGAGCCTAAATAAAGGCTCGAGTCTTGTGTAACACTACTATGGGTACAAATTTGTACAAACTTACCTTTTTCAATTATGTTTTATTAATTTTTAATTATTAATTTTTCTTTTTCTTCTTTTTTCATCCCTCTCTTGATAATATCTTGCCATCTAGTAGATAACTGGGTTAACAGCTTTGGGTCATATTTAATTTCCTCTGATGCCTCACCAAGGAGGGCCAGTATAGTTTCGCTCAGTTCTTCCTCTGCTGTAAATAAAGCAAGCATGTAAGCATTACAAAGGCATTCCTGCAAATAATGCGACTGCATCCGCCATTTATTAGTTGTCATGTTGCCCTTAAAATGCAATGTCTGTTTAAAGACACAGGGCGGCCTCATCACAAAAGGAAAGTTCAGGTAATCCATAAAAAACATGCAGAAGATTCATACCAGCAATTTTACCCCATAGTACTTAAGGTCTTATTAGAATACGATGAGTAACGAATGGGCCCAGTGTAGCCTCATCACGGAACTCGGGGTAACCGGTCAAACATTTGGGTTACTGAAATCAGTACCCGACCGGGGCCTTTTACATGACGAGTCGGAAAGTAGCTTAAACCAGTGCTGTATAGTAAGAGAGTGTATCCATTGTAATACGCCACAACAGTTACTAATGCGCTGCGACAACAAGAGTATACCCATTATAGTATACCGCAAGTGTCACTTGCAGCCGGCAAGGAGACATGTCCAATGCCCAGCAAGGTAAACGGATAAATCTAAGTTGACAATCCGCGCTAAAAAAACAGTCCGAAGGGACGCACACTCCATGCTATATATGCTAGGTAGATATTTCTTAAAGGAAAAAATAAATTATAGTAAAGAGTAGAGCATACACGGCACGCAATAATGCTCCGTAAAATTAAAGACTTACGATGCGTTACTTGTTGGCCTGGCTCGTCTGGATTCAGATTCTCTTTATTGCCGGGAACATCAGGCGTTGCAATGTCTTCTTCTGCCTCAATTACAATGACCGGCGATTCTGAGCCAGATTTAACTGGCGACATATCGCCCATTTCGCCAAATGAAGCTTCGCGGCTTTCCCGTGAACTGTGTCTGTAGTGACGCTGACGCCATGGCGAAGGCGATCTCGACGAAGAAGAAAACGATCTTGATCGGCGCCTTAATCTTATCTTCAAACGAATAATCTCATCCTCCAACCGTTCAAGGGAACGGCTGTGCCTTCGTTTGGACATACCTAATTATTCTGAAAACACTAAACACTTTATTAAAATCACTATTTTTCACTGTGGTAAATTTTGTGCGCGCACAAAAGCGACAATGAATGAAGCCTGCGTCCAGTGCGTCCTGCGGGCGGGGAGAGCGCGGGGCAGCGGTCGCGTCGGTAGCGTTCGGAAATACGGTATTTTACTCATAGTCAAATCAGCAACTTTTTATTAAATATCAAAAACGATTTGGTAATTATGAAGTTTGTAGGGAAATACTGTCTAAGTGACGTCACTAAGACAGTGTGAATTGGTTTGTTCAAATCAGCGTCCTTTTTAAATCTTTATCTACATACATATCATAAATCCTCTAATATGCGTTCGGAAACCGTAGAAAATGACTCTCATTTCAACATTCAATGACTTTATGGCAATTTTCTTATCTGTGGCTAAGGCTACAGCAGTAATATAATTTTCATTTTAATCTCATATATGATGTTAAAACATTTAACGTCAAACAAAACTGTCAAAATTTAAATGTCAAAGTTGACATTTCCCTATTCTAGTATCACTGAAAATTCAAATTCAGTCGATGCGAAATGTCAGCTCGATGTTTTTTTAGTATATATCGCACGAAATTTGAGCTATAACGTGATGATCACATCAGAATAGGGACTCTTTACTTTTTAAAATAACATTCAGGTATCGGTTGCCTGTTCTGATTTCGATATTTCCGCAACCGTGCAAAAAAAGGTTGTATTAACACAATTATTGTATTTATTTACTACGGTTTCTAAACCCATCTTAGAGTAGTTATAATATGTGTGTAGATAAAGTAATGTATGCAACTGTACATAATTAGGCATTAAAACACTCGTGTGACCTTATTATGAAACTCGCCTTCGGCTCGTTTCATAAAACACACTCGTGTTTTATGAAACGAGAAACCGTTTTTAGTGATGTAAAATACAATAATAAACATTATGACTAATTAAGACCAACTAAAAACTAAAACATTAAATTTTTTTTAGTGATGTGGAAAGACATTCAAATTTAATATTTCATAAATCCTCTAAAATGCGTTCAGAAACCGTAGGCAATAGAAAAAAAAAATATTTATGAAAATTTTCTTACCTGTGGTACCAGCAGTAACATTATTATCATTGTAATTTCCTATTTAATAATGTAATTTTTTTTTTAAATTTGGAACAGGAAAATTAAAATTCAGTCGATACGAAACGTCAGCTCGATATAGGTTTTTTTTTTGGGAATAAGGATTTCAAATTTGACATTAATTTTGAATTTGAAGTAAAAAAATTAATTTGCGAAAAATCGTCATTATACTCGATTTCGACTAATTCGGGGATGAGGATTTCGAATTTTACGTTTATTTAGAATTTAAAGTAAAAAAAAATTTTTTTTTGGGAAATATTGTCATTATACTCGATTTCGACTAATTCGGCGATGAGGATTTCGAATTTAACATTTATTTTGAATTTAAAGTAAAAAAAAAATTTATTTTGGGAACAATCGTCATTATACTCGATTTCGACTAATTCGGGGATGAGGATTTCAAATTTTACATTTATTTTGAATTTTAGGTCAAAAAATTTTTTTTGCGTAAAATCGTCATTATACTCGGTTTCGACTAATTCAGGGATAATAAGGATTCCAAATTTTACATTTATTTTGAATTTTAAATATAAAAATTTTTTTTGCGAAATGTCAATAAATATAAAATTTGAAATCGTTATCCTTATCCCTGAATTAGTCGAAACCGAGTATGAAGATTATTCAGAAAAAAATTTTTTTTCTTAAAATTCAAAATAAATATAAAATTTGAAATCCTTATCCCTGATTTAGTCGACATCGAGGATAATGACGGTTTCCGCAAAAAAAAATCTTCCTTTTAAAGTTTAACCGTTTAACAGTTAAACTATTATTTACTTCATTACGTGGTAGTTGACCGAGTGAAACGAGGTCTCTGTTTTAGCTTCGACAAAAATGCTTTCGTATGTCCGGCCGGATTTTTGTATGTCCTCCTCTACAGGTCGCATTTATCAACCGATTTTCGTGAAATTTTGTGAGCAGGTTCGGTAACTATACTGATTTTTTTTGTCGAGTCACTTTTTGGAAATTCAAAAAAACAAACATTGTATCAATGATTTCGTGTTTTTCTGCGGCCGTTTTTTCCTCTACAGGTCGCATTTCTCAACCGATCCTCATGAAATTTTGTGAGCAGATTCCATGACTACATAATATAATTTATTTGTAGAGTAAATTTTTGTAAATTATGAAAAAAAATTTTTTTCGTCTTTGGCTGTTCTCCTCTACAGGTCGCATTTATCAACCGATTTTCGTGAAATTTTGCGAGCAGGTTTGGTAACTATATAGAATTTTTTTGTCGAGTCACTTTTTTGAAATTCGAAAAAACAAACTTTTTATCAATGATTTCGTATTTTTCTGCGGCCGTTTTTTCCTCTACAGGTCGCATTTCTCAACCGATTCTCGTGAAGTTTTGTAAGCAGGTTTTATGATTACATAGAATTTTTTAGAAAAGTAAATTTTTGTAAATTTTTTTTTTTTTATTCACTGGTTTGTTCTCCTCTACAGGTCGCATTTATCAACCGATTTTAGTGAAATTTTGTGAGCAGGTGCGGTAATTCTATAGAATTTTTTTATCGAGTCACTTTTTCAAAATTTAAAAAAACAATTTTTTTATCTATTATTTTGTGTTTCTGCGGCCGAATTTCGATTTGTTCACCTCTAAGGGTCGCATTTCACAACAGATTCTCGTGAAGTATTGTGAGCACGTTCTTTGATTACATAGAATATTTTTGTCGAGTAATCTAAAAAAAAATCTATGGTTTATCCTCCTCTACAGGTTCGATATCTAACATAGTTTTGGAAATAAAAAAAAAACACTCACGAGGTCTACAGCTCACAGAGCCACTAGTTATTTTAATTTTAACAATTGAGAGCTACTCCACGAACACCAATTCCACATAGCTTCTGTATAAAAATCTCATGTGATACTGGTTTAAATTATTTCAGTTTTTTTTAAATATCTGTTGAGTTTCGTAATAACTTGTTACGAAACTCAACAGATATTCCGATCCGGGAGTCTTTTAATATAAATTCGATATTAGATTTTAAACGAGTGGCGGCCATTTTTATTTTATTTATATACGTCCCGATTAAGTTCAAAATCGATATTTGAGCGACTTAGGGTCAATCTGACGTCAGATTTGAAAAAGTGTCGGCCAAATTGATTTTGTTAATTTTTTTATACAACGACGGTGGCAAACAAGCGTGTGGTGCACCTGATTGTAAGTGGATACCGCAGCCTATAGACGCTCGCAACTCCGAAGGAGTCACGTGCGCATTGCCTACCCTATATAAAATTTGAGGATTCAGTGTTGACAGCTCGCCTGGTCTAATATTATTATTGATTTATTAATATAGTTTTATATAAATCTACGTGTTTCTATCATCCATTAAACATCCTAATACAGTCCACATACTCACATTTACCACTAGTTATCATTTTGGACGAAGCTTCTTTCAAGCTTTCTACAGTCGATGTTTTTTTAGTATATATCGCACGAAATTTGTGCTATAACGTGATGATCACATCAGAATAGGGACTCTTTACTTTTTAAAATAACATTCAGGTATCGGTTGCCTGTTCTGATTTCGATATTTCCGCAACCGTGCAAAAAAAGGTTGTATTAACACAATTATTGTATTTATTTACTACGGTTTCTAAACCCATCTTAGAGTAGTTATAATATGTGTGTAGATAAAGTAATGTATGCAACTGTACATAATTAGGCATTAAAACACTCGTGTGACCTTATTATGAAACTCGCCTTCGGCTCGTTTCATAAAACACACTCGTGTTTTATGAAACGAGAAACCGTTTTTAGTGATGTAAAATACAATAATAAACATTATGACTAATTAAAACCAACTAAAAACTAAAACATTAACTTTTTTTTAGTGATGTGGAAAGACATTCAAATTTAATATTTCATAAATCCTCTAAAATGCGTTCAGAAACCGTAGGCAATAGAAAAAAAAATATTTATGAAAATTTTCTTACCTGTGGTGAAGGTTACCAGCAGTAACATTATTATCATTGTAATTTCCTATTTAATAATGTAATTTTTTTTTAAATTTGGAACAGGAAAATTAAAATTCAGTCGATACGAAACGTCAGCTCGATATAGGTTTTTTTTTTGGGAATAAGGATTTCAAATTTGACATTAATTTTGAATTTGAAGTAAAAAATTTAATTTGCGAAAAATCGTGATTATACTCGATTTCGACTAATTCGGGGATGAGGATTTCGAATTTTACGTTTATTTAGAATTTAAAGTAAAAAAAATTTTTTTTGGGAAATATTGTCATTATACTCGATTTCGACTAATTCGGCGATGAGGATTTCGAATTTAACATTTATTTTGAATTTAAAGTAAAAAAAAATAATCCTAATACAGTCCACATACTCACATTACCACTAGTTATCATTTTGGACGAAGCTTATGTCAGATTTGAAAAAAAGTGTCGCCATATTGATTTTGAAGAAGAAAGAAGAAGAAAAACCATTTATTCCGTAAAGCACACACAACCGGACTTAATACCTATATTACAGTTCAATTTCGATCAAAATCGATATCTGAGGGTCATCATTAAATAAGAATCCTAGCTCAGATTTCAAGAAGGTTACCACAGTTTAGGTCTTTAGTGTTCCGTAGCCAGAATGGCAAAAACGGAACCCTTATAGATTCGTCATGTCTGTCTGTCTGTCTGTCCGTCCGTATGTCACAGCCGGTTTACTCGGAGACTATAAGTACTACAATTATGAAATTTGGTAGGAAGATGTATTCTATGAACCGTTATATAAATGTGATGTGAAATAAGGAAAATAAATATTTTAGGGGGGCACCCCATACATGTAACCGGGGGAAGAAAATTTTTTTCAATGCAAGTAGTTGTGTGGGGTATTTTTGGATAGGCCTTTAAAAATTATATAGAGGTTTTTAAGAACGTTTTCCATTTAAGTCAATCGTTGGTGAGATATTAGCCCCCAAAGTCGCACAAAGTGTCCCCCGCCCCGCCCCTCTAATTTCCAAACTATGAAGATTAAAATTCTGAAAAAAATTGAGGTGGTGTATAATAATAAATACTTTCAACGAATATTGGTTTGAACAACAACGGGTTTAGGGTTTTTGAGTTATCACTGAAAAACTGTCTTGCCCAAACAAAAAGACGTAAGTGCCGTGACTTCCCTATGAAGATACGACCTTTTTTGATTCAAGGTATTAAATAGTGTTTTGAAATGTGGACTAGTAGGTGTCGGTACGGAACCCTCGTTGTGCGTGATCCGACACGCACTTGGCCGCTTTTTTATTTATAGATCGATTTCATTCAAAATCAATATCTGAGGGTCCGGGAGGTAATTTAATACGAATCTCTCAGATTTTAAGAAAGTAGCCACAACTCAGTTTTTTTTTAATTTATAGTCCGATTTCGTTCAAAATCGAAATACGAAAAAAAAACATAATAAATAAAAAAAAAAATCTGTAAATATAAAAATCTAAATAGCTACCTTTTCAAATCTGAGCTGGGATTTTTTCTATGGGACCTCCCGGACATCCAGATATCGAATTTGAACCACATCGGAACGGAAATGTGAACAATATCGTGTCGTGCTATGTGAACACGCTCTAAGGCCCATGACAATTAAAAAAAGGCAAGTTTCATAATTTTGTTTGTAATTTCATTATCAGTTTTCTGAATGTTACATAAGACGTAACGTAAATTCACCTAAAAAATATTTTTCAGGAAAATAGGTAAAACCACGACATTTTTATGTGAAAATCCCGTTTTAATTAATAATTACATATTTTTTATGTTAAAAGACGGGTTAAAATTGAAAATCACGCCACTTACGTGAAATTCGCGTTTCATTTGGTAAAAACACCGAAATATATTTGCCCTAGGCATTGTGTGTATGTACAGATTTTATGTAAACGTCCATCTTCGTGATTATTATATATTTTTTTATGTAAAATGAAAAAATCAAATGGAAAATTTAAAAAAAATCGGGTAATTTCATAAGTTTGTTAGTAGTTTTACTGTAATTTTCCTGAATTTTACCTAAGCCGTAAGTAAATTCACATAAAAAGGTATATTTATGGCACTTTTATGTGAAATTCCCGTTTTATTGTTAAGAAGAATTAAATAGAAAATTATAAAAAAGGGATATTTCGTAATTTTGATAGTAGTTTATTGTCATTTTTCTGAATATCAGACGTAAGTAAATTCACATAAAAGTTACTTTTCAGGAATCTAGGAAAAACCACGGCACTTTTATGTGAAATTCCCGGTTCAATTGGTAAAAACACATACCGAAATGTATTTGTCCCAGGTATTGTGTGTAATTTTACAGATTTTATGTAAACATCCGTCTTCGTGATTATCACATATTTTTTATGTAAAAACTAGTAGTCTAATGGAAAATAAAAAATAAAGTTGGGAAATAGTATCACAATTTAGTTTGTAGTTTTACTTTCATTTTTCTTAATATTACATAAGACGTAAGTAAATTTACATAAAAAGGTATTTTTCAGGAAAGTAGGTAAAACCACGACATTTTTATTTGAGTTTCCCGTTTCAATTGTTAAAAATGCATATAGCAATGTAATTGTCCCAGATATCCCGTGTAATTTTACAGCTTTTATGTAAATGTTCATGTCTTAGTGATAATTACATATTTTTAGTGATAATTACATATTTTTTTATGTAAAAAGACGGGTTGACATTGAAAATTAAAAAAATAATTGTAAAATTAAAGTAATATTGGAAAATTTCGTAATATGTTATGTAATTCTATTGCCATTTTTCTGAATATTACATAATACATAAGTAAATTTACATAAAAAGTATTTTTTCAGGAATGTAGGTAAAACTTAGCAATTTTTATGTGAAATTACCGTTTTAATCGTTAAAAACGCATATCGAAATGTATTTGTTCCAGAAATTCCGTGTAATATTAAAGATTTTATGTAAACGTCCATGGCGTGGTGATTATTACATAACTTTTATGTAAAAATACAAATTCAAATAAAAAAATTACAGAGAACTTGTAATATTAAAGAAATATTGGGAAATTTCGTAAAAAAGTTTGTAATTTTATTGTCGGATTCTTTAATATTACACAAGACGTAAGTAAATTTACATACATACGTATTTTTCAGGAATGTAAGTAAAGCCACGAGACTTTTATGTGAAATTACCGTTTTAATTTTTAATAACACATACCGAAATGTATTTGTCCCAGACGTTCCGCGTAATTTTACAGATTTTATGTATAAGTCCATGTCTTAGTGATTATTACATAACTTTTATGTAAAACTACACGTTCAAATAGAAGAAATAAAACAAAATTTGTAATATTAAAGAAATAATGGGAAATTTCGT